>JAYEVG010000088.1:0-188932 GCA_036346395.1 Hsuehochloa calcarea | reverse complement strand
TAAGGTCTAGTTATTATTACTATTTGTTATTTTAAGATCTTTCTAGCTAAATTGAATAAATTGATGGTGTTTCATCACTGTTTCCTGTGTGAGCTAGCTCCTGATCTGAGACTAGTTCAGAATACACAGAGGGTTCCTGAGATGTATTTTCGTGCCCCGACAAGCATCAAGCTCCTCTGCCATAACGAGCTGCACTTAGAATGAGGGGCACCCTCACGATAAGAACTAAGCTCAGTGATAGAGAGCATATGCTATCGGAGCAAATCCAAGACGATCAGGAGGTCGAAGGGATGTCCAGTCACAAAGAACGTAACGAGGAGTATCATCGGAAGAATCAGATGTGGGTGTCGGCAAGATAGCGGAGAGAGAGGCGGTGAAGAACAAGGACGCTGGGGTAGTGAATATCGAGAAAGCGTGGTGGTAGTGTTGCGAGAACAAGAGGTGGTGCTGCGAGGCGCGCAAAGAGGCGAGGGGTATAGAAGGAACCACGGGGAGATAGACCAGGGAAGGCTGTGATAGTAGAAAAATTGATGAAGAGTCGAAAGAGATAATCATAAAATCGACTCAATGGCGATAATCTGATTTCCTCTTGAAACATAACTAAAGACATCAGAGAGCTTGATAAGTCAACCTACAATAAGATGTGGGATGACATATATACACAATTTACTTTACAAGAGCATCCTAGCCTCCTAATATTGCTTAACAAAGACACAGCATGAAACGTTGCCTCAGACCATACAAAAATAGTAAGACATGGCTAAGTGATAGACTATATCCGACCAAATAATAGTCTTTTTTCTTTTATGAAGATTTTCATTGCTTAGCTACAGAGATTTGGTATGTAGGCACCCAGGCACCCTCCGGGGTCTGCTGCCCCTTCCAGATCCGGTAGGTGATCCTCAGCTTCAGCTCCTTCCGGTCGCCCCCTGAGATGAACAGTGCCATGTTCCTCTGGATGATGAGGTCGTCGTGGCTGTCCCGCACCTTCCGGTGGCTGTCCCGGACGCTTCTAGGGGTGCCCTCCCATACCATCTTCATTCCATTGGCCCCCAACCTCGAGGCTGTAGTTGTAGTTCCTCACCTCGTTCTCGTCCCCCATGAAATGGAGGAAGGCCATCTAGACTAGTGCCATCCCAAGCTGGAAGGCCTCAAAGTGCAGGCAGAAGTACTGCCCCAAACAGTGAAAGACCTACTCAAGGACCAAATAAATTGGGTTAGTCTGTAAATTGAGTTAGTATGTTTATGTTTTTTTGTTGAATTCAATATAAGGCTTTTAAATTCTCTAAATTTAACTATGCTTTTTTGTTGAATTCAATACAAGGAACTTTGTTGGAATGCAACGAGCTAGCAATGCATATCCAGAATAGTACTTCATTTAAAGTTTTAAACCAGCATCTAGCGATAGATGTTCCAGCTGAACGTACCTGTCTAGATGCTCCAGTATGAGTATTGGATTTTTCTTGCTAAATAATTGTTATGTGCTAACCAAAGCCCATTCAACGCAAGAACCAGCACCATACAAAGGGACCAAATTATGTTGCCAGCTCTTACTCTGTTTACCACTAACTGACACATGCCATCCTTGCAGAGATACAAGTCGCTATGCTAACCAGTTTGTTGTTGGGGTTACGAGGTGTTCCTTTAAGAAGTTGTCATTACAACAGTGCATTTGCACCTTGCTTTCAGTTTATTAGTATCACATCTCAATCCGCATCCTTACGATAAGAAGCAATGCATCTATATGTTGCAGACTTTTGGAACAGAAAATGCTGGTCCATAAGACCATTGGTTGGTTGGTTGGTTGGTTGGCAGTCGCAGTGTGTTATACAGTTCATCATTCAATGACAGAGTTATTAACTACTGGTTACCTCCGATTTGGATGTCTAATTGTTCTCCTCCCAACAAATGTAAAATCACATTAAGAAAATTTGGCAAGATAGCACCGTCTATAACTAAATAGCCGACTTCTTATTTCTTTCCTGATTTGACACTTGACAGTAGAGGATGAGTATTTTTGATATCGTCTCTACGAGTGACTATCATACTATATAGTATACAGACAACATTGAGAAGCAAAACGCACTAGGATTCAGTAGAACAGGGTTCAAATTCGATGGCCACACAATCAGACAGTTTCATCTTTAGGGTTAACTTTTGATCCAGGATAAGAAAACAGCTTGGTAGCATTCTTGTAACTCAACTCAGCAATTTCTGTCTGGCATTTCTAGTAGTGAAACCACATACTTCAAAACCTAAGGGGGGAAAAGGAGGCACAGATTATTAGAAGCCTTTTCTCAATCCATGTTTGCTCTGTGAGAATGTGAAGTAAGCAAGCCCTTTTTGGACAGTCAGATAGAACACGCACGGAGTGGTGAGCTGGCAGTGGACTGATTAAGCAATTTAAACAAAACAATAACAACATAGTAATAGGCAATTATTCCTTTCAGAAACTAAGATCTAAAAGAGGATGCACACTGGAACTGTATCTATTGAATAAGGTACAGTGTTGTTGAATGTTTAAATAGTACACAAACACAGAAAACATTGTGCGAGTCCCTGGTGTAAGGCATGTTTAGATATTTAGAGACACTATATTGCATATTAGTCAATACAAAATATTTTGATTATTAGAAATTGTTTAAAATAGTAGAACTGGCAAGGAACTTATGCAAAAATGTGATCAAACATAAATGCTCGTACCAAGAAATATTCTTTAACAAAAATATCAGCCAAGGGCATCATAACTAAAATCTTACAACATGGATATTAGCTGGATGGTTCAAGGATTCATTAGATGTGGTAGCTGCCTGTGAATTTGAATCTTTGATATGCTTTTCAATATCTGCATCTGAACTGCCCACATGGATCGTTAATAGAGAAACATCGCCCAACTTTGGTAATGCACTCGGTGCATCTGTGTCTAACAGAATTCAGTCCAAGAGTATCTATAACAAATACAAGTGCAGTTCATTGGTAAATCGTTCTGATATAGAATGTCATAGTACATGATTAACCTACTTACTGATTTTAGCATTTGCTTTGCCTTGGTGTATTTCATGCGGTAGGATTTCAGGAATATTGTATGTCCCTCATGAGATCCCCACACCCTTTATTTATAATGTTGAATATTACAGTCCGACTCTAACACGACTTGAACTCTTACCTAAACTCTGGACTCTTTCATAATCTCTAATATATCCAACACCCCCCTCAAAATGGGCATGAAATAACAATTATGACCATATTGTTACATAATGCAATACCATTACTAAAATATAGTAAAACCTACCATCAATCGACTCCATAATCAATACCATCAAAAAATTTACTAACCACCAATACAACTAGGGACATCACCAAATCCATCTCCACCAGCTGCCCCAACCTCAACCTCATCTTCCTCTACTCTCATGCCTCCAGCCACCCCCGGCCACAACCACTCTGCCCACACACCCCCAGTCTCGGCATCCACCACCTCTACCTCTGTCACAGACCATTACGCCTGACTCCAGTCCCAATCCTCCCGGACATCTCCAGCAACACTATCTCCGGTACCTATACCAACACCACCGCTTGACACTAATACCATCACTGCCGGCCTACATATGAAGCCCTCGGCCCACTCCTCTCCTTCCTCCTTCCCATAGACACCTCTTCTCCTCCTCTCAATGCTCCCTCAAGCCGCCTCCACCTCCACCACCGGATCTCCTCCGTCCGCCTTCTCCTCCGCCACAGGCTTGAGTGTCTCCCCGAACGCCAGCAAACGCCAATAGATCCTCTCTTCCTCCTCACTACACCTCCTTCCGGCCGAGCCAGCCCAAGCGCCGAATCTTTCGAGATCGAATCCTGCCACCACCGGCCGGATACCGCCTTCCTCACCTCCCACCCCGTACACGTCCGGATCCAGATCCTCATCCTCCTTGATCTCCTCCTTGCTCCTCGCCATCCATCGTCGCCAGCCACTGTCTCCTGGACGGGCTTCACTCGCCACCATACCTCCGTCTTTGCTCGGGGCCCTTTTTAACTTCGGCCACCACGGTCCGCTCCCGAGACACGGCGTTGAGGACCACGCCGCAGCGGAGACGGCAACGGCGGATTGACATCACTAGATGGCAGCAGCGGCTCTTTAGGTATGGGTTTTGCTTGCTTGGGTTAGGGTTTGGGAGTATTGGCTCTGATACCATGTAGGATTTTGAGAGTATTGTGTGTCACTTTGGGATCCCACACCCTTTATTTATAGTCTTATATTACAATTTGACTCTAACACAACTTGGACTCTTACCTAAACTCGGACTCTTTCCTAATCTCTAATATCTCCAACACATGCCCTAAGGAAACCCGACAAACGTAACAACCTAATTTGCAAGTCTGGGCACCATTTTTGAAGATCCCAGATCTGAATGCAACAACACACTTGTTGGGAAAGGTCCAGGTTGCCTGCATGCAACTAAAATGCTGACACAACAAATGTACTATCTAATAGTTATTTGTAGAGAAGTGATGAGGAGCTACATGACATTCGCATTAGTGGACTGGAAGTGTGGAACCTATACTCAATATGGCATTTGTTACCTAAGACGAGCAAGATTCTCGAGCTTTTGGTTATCTAAGTAATGAACATTTTGTAAATCTTACTTACAAATTGGCGTATGCCATATCATGGACAATCTCTTGCAAAATTTCAACAAACAAACATACTATCTCTACCTGCCATACATAAATAGATAAGCATACTGGAAAGAACAAGGTAATAAAGAAGAAATATCCATGTCTTACTTCAATATTTCCAAAAGATCACCAAAGGCACATACACAATGAAAAGAAATGGGTTTCTTCGATTTCTGAAACACTAAACAACAAGAATTATATTTAATATCCATGATGCACTTCTAAAATTTCTCTTTGGACTTTACCAACACTACGTTCACGATAGACATCATATTTTCCTTTTAGTTAGCCACAAACAGAATAGTTCTTTTACATTTCATCTTTTCCTTTCAGTATTCAAATTAGTTAAGATAAGATTACATAAACTTGAGAACCCAGGAGACAAAATGTCACCCAGAGTACCCAAAATCACAGCGCATCATATAAAACAACCAAAAATCCAAAAATCAACTATTATTGCAGTTTAGCCAAACAATCAATGTGACATTGCATAAATTAAGTACAAATCAACTCTAGGCAATAATCAAGTAGGATGGAATGACTTAAAATTTTCGATTATGTTCCACCAAGTTAACAGAAACCCATGCCATGACCAAGTCCAACAAGCTCCTGAAGCTGGTTATGGATCACAATCCATATCAAAAGACAAAGATGGACTTAATAAAAATTAACTATAGAAACACCTGTGGGTTGCCAGTTAATTCTTGCAGCATCCACAACATGATAGACATATACAAGGGGCTAAAATCTAATTGTATAGTCCATTGAATTCTAATTAATGGCCAGTGAGATGGTTAGAGGGAGCAAAAACAAATGGAGGTTAGTTTAAGCTTGATACAACAAAGCCTAGGTTTGGAGCTATGAGCTCCAGCACATGGAGCCCCTCAATGTGCAAAGGTAATTGAGATTCGGCTGAAGGCTTTCCTTGTTTAACTTTACTTTGCATCAAATTCAGACCACATTGGAACACACACACACACACACATGCGTGAGTGCGCACACACACATCTCATCTTACCTGTAGCAAGTTGAGGAGCACATAACTTCTTAATCTACTAATCGCTACTACATAGCATATAGAATCTCTCTTCCACATCCTTAACATATTAAACTTCTTAATCTACTAAATACTACTCCATAGCAAATAGAATGTCTTTTTCACATCCTTAACATTTGAAACACCTCTAATTGGGGAAAGTTGAAAACTCAACAGGAAGACACAAAGGACTCCTTAGACTTGTGAAAATTATACCTCCCAAAACACCAAATAAAAAGGACCACGGTTCCTTAAAAAAACAAAACAAGAAATGTCCTTACTTGCTCGAATTTGCAAAAAAAACAGCAGTAGTTCCTTTGGCTTGTCCATCCGGATCTTCTTTGCAGTCCTAAAGTAAATTGAGAATTGTGGTAGGACAATTGGGAGATACCTACATTTTGGAGTGTAGAAATCAGGTAGTCAACAAGTTCTAGATCTACAAGGACCTGAGCACCTCTTTCCCCCTAACAAAAAATGCAAAGAGACATCTCAAATGATTAGAAGGAAGGATGTGAAAAAATGGCCACAACATCCAAAAAATGAGCAATTGGGAAGGCAATCCACCTGCAAAAGTATATATCCAACTTTCTCCCTTGTTATTCATGTCCCAAGAATAGCACCTAGAAAGTCACCATGAGAACAGGGTTCCAATTGGAAATTTGAATGCTGGGGATAGTCTCACAATTAGCTTACATAACAGATAGTGGTACTTATAATATAAATTTGAGAAAACCTCAAAGCAGCAACTACATCTGGGTTACTTGTCATAGAGTCCGGATGTCCAACTGAAATTCGGCACCGCTCAACCTACATACATATATAAATGAGAAACACGGTAGATAAGCTAATGGAAGCTATTATCAAATTTCCTTTGATGGTATTTGAATTTCACCTATGGATAGCCCCCTTGTGTTACTGCTTTGATATCAGCTAACTTCTCAATAACCATCGTATCCTCCTTTATTATAGGTGGAGTAAGAAAATTGGTGTGGAAAACGTCTCTCCTCTAGGAAGCCCTTTCTGCCTGCATGAGTTGGATGTCAATATAAATTCATGAATTAAGGGAATAACTATATCAGCATCAAACTCCACACCCACTATTATATTACCAAGTTCAATACTAGGACTTGTTTGGTTATGATTTATGTAGGGAGCAACTAGTGCTGATTGGGCATACACTAAGACAATATTCCTAGGGGGGGCGTTGTAAGCTGTGAAATCTTGAAACTTTGTCCCAAAGATCCAAGAAATGGCACGAGTGAAGCAAACGATCGAAAAACATGAAATTTGACAAGAACAACCATGATCCAGATCGACGGCAAGCGGGATGGAGAGGTGCTCACCTTGGCGATGTACTCGATCTCGGCGAACTTGAAGGCGATGCTGAGGCAACTGAAGAGCACGAAGACAAGCTTGCAGGTTTCGCCGAAGGGTGCGAGTCGGAGCTCCCCCCCCCCGTCAGCCTCCATCCTGCAAGCCAGCTCCTCGAACGCCTCTGCCACCGCCGCCATTAGCGTCTCCATCCCCCGTTGCACCGCTACCATGGACGCCGCCGCGTCGCACAGCGGCTCGGTCGGTGCCACCGACCACGGCATCTGTGGACTAAACCCGACCACGACATCTGCGGTGCATCTGAGGAAGCGGTGGGGGAGGCTGAAAAGAGGAAGTCAATGGGTTTGGAAGAGGTGGGGGGCTCACGTTGCCGACGCGACCGCTGAGGGAGATGTTGTTGAAGAGGTGGCCTTCCGTTATGGGGTCAGTGAACTCCAACTCCGTAGAAGCGCGAGAGGCCCGAAACCAGCAAACCACACGAGGAATCCGTCTTGGTTTGCCACCGGCAGGCCATGAGGAGACATCGGGGTCACGGCGAGGGGCTACGGTTTTGCGTGGCGAAGATGGGGAGCTAAGGGTAGCGGGGGTTTGAGGCGGAGGGTGATGGGAAAAGGGACAGAGATCGTGAAGACAAAAGCGGGTGGTTTCATGGTGTGGGGGATGTGGGGCGGTTGCCCGGTAGGGAGACGCAATCGTGACTCGCGAGTTGCGGATGGGGAAGGGGGGGGGGCGATCGTCCCTGAACGGGGTAAACTCTAATATTTAGTAGTTAAGAATGGAGACGAGCATAGATGACATTTAGTAGCTGTGGAGTTAGATGACCCCGTTCAGCTACAATAGACACACACTTCCTCACACTACAACGACGGATCATGTAGGAGGCATCGATAGCGAGTGTTCGCACGCTCCCACACTCTCTGCCCTAAGAGTGTTAGCTATTCTCTCTTCTTCGTAGCATGTGCTTTGAACTACTATCGGAGATGCGGTAATAACTTAAACAAAGATAAGTAATCTCCTTGCACACAAGTAGCCCATAATTATTTTTCAATTTAAGAAAAGTCGCGCTAAGCTATTTTTCTCAAAAATAAAACTAGGCAAATCATTCACCTATCGTCAGCCCTTAAATCGCCAAAAGCAACCGCGCCCCACTCCCCATCTCAGAGCCAAGCCAAACCAAATCAAACCCAAGAGAAGGAAACCCAAAAAAGGGAATTTTTTATATGTCACTGCAAAGTTCTCGGATCCCTTATCTGCCACCACAAAACAACCTCTCACTTACATGCCATCTCATTTAGATGAACGTGCCCATCCGTGCCACTATCATCACCGTTGTTTGTTTTCGTAGTTAGAAAGCCCTCATAATGCCCAATGTGCCCATGTGTCTTGTGAGTCTTGACTGATATAGCCCACTGTAAAGTGCAGGGTGTGTTACATTGATAGATGGGCCCATGTTCCCTTAGTGAACATGTGTGGGGCACGTAAACCCTAATGCGCCCCACATTCCATTATTGTCTTGATCCCAGATCTTCCTCCAAATCGAAATCACCCCCAAATCCACACCAGATCTAGTTCCTTGCCATCGTCGATCCGACAAGATGAAGACCACGAGGATGTGAACACTGGAGCTGGCATGGAAGACAACAGAGAAGATGGATACTTCTTCTCGATCCCAAGTGAAGATTCGTAGAATGGATCCTTCGCAGGTTCCCGCTGGGTTTGCCGTTGTTAATCCATTGTTTTGTTGAGTGTTCATGTGTTGTTGTGGTGGCACATGTTGATTGCATTTCAGCTAGAGTTTAGTGTTCATATCACAACAACTAGTGTAGAATCCTAGTCATGTAACTCATACCTTGTTGTGTTCATCCACAGGATGCACTTGTCCAGAATGTACAAATTGAAAGTCAAAATTTCTTCTATGCGATCCAATAGAAAGGAGTTCTGTGGGGGGGGGGGGTTTATTTATTAAGTTTGTGGATATCTCTGAGAAGTATCCATGGGGCTAGACAAAGTCAAAAGATGAACTACTATGATAATAATTTGAAATGTGTTTGATCACAACAGAGGAAGATCCAGTGTCAATGTTTGAGAAATTTTGACTCTAAATACAATATGCAAGGTTTTTTTCATCACTGGTAGAATTGCAAAGAAGACAACCATGAAGCCAATTCATCATTAACCGCCTTGGAAGCTAAAAGGTATGTGTGGATATCGTGAGGATATGTGCACGATCTCAGGATGATGAGTCAATTGGCAATGGCTTTGTTGGTTTGCAAAATCTCGCGTTTTTGGTTTGCTTGTTTGTCATACCACAAAGCGGTTTGACCCGATTGTGTGGGCGGTCGACCGCTCGTGGAGCAATCGGACCGGCAGTGGTTGTCGGTCAAACCGACCTGACCTAAAAGTGGCTTTTGGAGCTAAGCCAAAAATAGGTTGTGTAGGCAGGTGAGGGGAGTCTCCTGGATGTGGTCGCATCATTTTTGGAGCTCCCAGTCAAAAGTTCTATTGAGTTGAAAATTCGAAGGTTTGGATTTTCACGCCGAAATTTGGCTAAGTCTTTTGGGCGGTCCGACCGCCAGTTGTGAATCGGTCGGATCCGCCTGAAATCGGTCGGACCGGCCTTGTGGGGGTCGGGCGCCGTTGACTTCGAGTGAGCCAAGTTTGCATTGATGTGTGTTGATTGTGGTTTATGTTTGGTTATCAATGCTTTATTGATGTATATTGCATTGCGGAACTAACGTGGGAAAAGTTGTGAAGAACTTGTTCCTAAGCGGTTTGTTTGTCTATTGTCGCGGTGGCTTGCGAGTCAACGACGTCAGCGGTGAGTGGATCGGGACTACGCTTGGAGAGGAGGTCGAGCGATCATGGATACCGGGTGGTCGTGTGACTCAAGCATGGTGCGAGATGGGCAAGATGGATCGAGCAGGTGGTTGGTGCAACTGGTTGGATCGGCGGTGCGGATATCGGTGCGAGTCTGCAGGAGGTTCGATGGGATTCGGACAAGAGAGGCTTGGCGACGTGATGAGAACCGCTGATCAACCTACACGTGGTGAAGCAGGCGATTGCTTCAACAGATGTTGTGTGTGGGTCCCATGTGTGAGTGGGTCCCAAAAGTGAAACCCTAGTCCTCTCCTATAAATAGAAGGGGGGAGATGTAAAACCCTCTTGAGGCATTCATTTGGTTTCCTTAGCCTTTTTTCTAGGGTTAGGGTTTGGAGAGGAAGAGAGGGAGAGATTGTGGTTGCTCCTTGGTGAGCTCTTGTCCTCCTTGAGGGAGTGGCTTTGTAAGCATCTTGTGAGATCAATCAATCTTGTGATGCTTGCTTGAGAGTTCATTTGTCTCTCCTTTGTGTTCTTCTCTCATTTGGATGAATTTGATGCTTCCTTGATTCAAGTAGTTAAACTTGGTCTATTGACCCACTTTGTCTTGCTTTGATGTGTGGGAGTACTCCTAGAATCATCTAGACCATCAACCCCCACAAGCAAGTTTTGAATCAAAGATTTTCATATTTCTAGGGTTTGTGCACTTCTTTGTAAAATCCTTGAGAGATCGATTCTGCGAAGTGGATCTGAAGGATCGTCGCTAGAAATAGGTCTCTAATATTATTAGGGAGGTGTGCTCGAAATTTGGTCAAGTTTCATTGGTTGAATCCAAAGTTGGATCAAATTTCGTTTTGGATTTGGGATTGATTTTTCATCTTCGGTGAGCGAACTGTCGGATCGGTGTTGCAACGCGGTCCGACCGCCGTGTTTTCAGACGCTAATCTTCGCCAAGGTCGAACTGCCATCCCACCGGTCCGACCGCCGATTAGTAGTCGGTCCGACTCGTTAGCCGTCGGTCAGACCGCCTTAATAGCCGGTCCGACCGCTTCGTGCCTGATCTTCCTTTGAGATTAAGTCTCCACTTTTGTGTCGTGTGGTTGTTGGGGTTATCGAATTGAAAGACAAGGCTTCCATCGTGTGCTTATTGATCTTCTTAGCTTTCATAGCTAAAGGAGTAAAGTTCGTGTTGAATTTGATTTAGGCGAGAGCGTTGAAAGCGCCTATTCACCCCCTAGTCGCCTTTACGGTCCTACAAGTGGTATCGAGCAGTTAGCTCTTCTCATAGATCTTAACGGTCTTTGGAGCCATGGCGGTAGCGGATATTCAATCAGGCCACATGTTTTTGATGGAGTTGGTTTTGCTTATTGGAAGGCCCGAATGCAGGCCTACATCGAGGCTCAAGGACACGCAATTTGGCTTAAGGTGAAACACCCTTATGTCGTGCCAGCCGATGACAATTTGATCACTCCAGATGTGGAGAACAACAAGTGAGGCTCGAATTTTTGATTCAAGGCCTTAGTCGATCGGAGTTTGAGCGTGTCGCTCATTTGCTGTCTGCTCATGAGATCTGGCGGACTCTTTGTGATTATCACGAGGGGTCCACTGCGATCAAGGAAGTGAGACAGAACCAGCTAAAGAAAGCATACTCCAAGATCGAGCAAAGACCTGGTGAATCTTTAGATGAGCTGTGGGGGAGATTTTCTAAAATTCTTCATGATCTCATTATTGTTGATCTTGTATTTTTGAGTCGAAAATGCACGCCACCAAGGGTGCTCTTGATGTGAAGGTGCTGGGAATGAAGATCACTTCCATCAATGACAACACTGTCATGAGTGAGCTTACCATGGATAAGCTTTACTCGAGGTTGAAGACGCATGAGATTGATTTCATCTCGCGTCTCCCCACGACAGAGCCGATGGCTTTAGCGGTCGACAAATCTAAGGGTAGATATTCTGATTCTTTTGATGTTAGCTCATCTGGCTTTTCTTTGTGCCTTTGCATTCTTTGAGCGATGAGCAACTTGAGAGACTACACAAGATGATTTAGCCCTCCTATCCATAAAATTCACGAGCTTACAACAATGTGAGGAGTAGGAGGAGAGGTGGACCTATCACATGCTTTGAATGTGGTGGCGGAACCACATTCGCTCTAGATGCCCCAAGCTGAAGGGCAAGGAGGAGAAGGAGTCACATAGGCATCCTCAAGCGAGGGATGCTAAGTCCAAGAAGACAAACTATCGCAAGTTTGTCAGCCGAGTCCTTGAAGCTCTAGAGGATGTGAGCATGGATGATGTGGACTCGGAGGTGGAGGACGACAAGAGTGACTCCGTGGCAAGAAGAAGGCACGTGATTTCACAGAACATGTGCTTCATGGCTAAGAACGACTACACGGCGACTCCTCCAATAGCGAGGATCCTTTTAGTGATCCGATGAGGTATGCCCTTCACTTCGACATGAAAAGGGCTTTGGTGCTTCTTGAACAAAAATGCATAAGCAAGTTAAATTGATTAAGAAACAGGATACTATGATTGATAATTTGAACCTAGAAGTTGTTAGGCTCAAATCCATTAATCCTGATGATTTCTGTGAATCATGCTCTAGCTTGCTTAATGAATTGTCAAGCTTAAACAATGCTCATTCCTCTGTTGAAGAACAATTGAAAAATGCTCTTTCTGAACTAGAATCTCTCAAGTCTAGTTCTGTTTGCATGAATGCCATTCCACTTGATGTGACTGCTTTAGACGCTATTCCGTTAACTTGCTCAAATTGTGCTTTGCTAGAATTAAAACTGGATAGCTCTTTAAAAGAATTGCAAAAATCTGATGCTAGTCACACTTGCTCTCATTGTAAGAACAATAGGATTAAAATGCAAGAGTTGACCGAAATGGTCGTTTACTCTAGAGCTGTATCTTGTGAAAATTGTCCTAAGCTTACAATAGAGATTGAAGCTTTAAACAAGACTCTTGAAGAGAAAGCTAAAATTGAAAAATCCATGTCTCTTACTGCTTCCAAGAAAGTTATTGATTCTTCCTCTTGTATGTTGCATCTTTGAAGTTGAAGCAGTAATTGGTAAGATCTGAGAGGTCATAGAGTCAAATTTAAGGAGCAGTTGAATAGGATTGGAGAGTCCTATTGTGTGTCTTGTGAGGCTCTAAGAGTGGAAGTGGACCTTCTTAAGAGCAAATATGTTGAGGAAATCAATTCTAAAAAGTGCTCTAATTGTGGAGTTTTGGCAAAAGAGAATGATTACCTCAAAATGACTCTAGAGAGGTTTTCTAGTGGAAAAAAGAAACTCAACTTGATTCTAGACCAATCCAAGGTGAGTGTGAAAAACAGTGGCCTAGGTTCTAAGTCCCTAGAGCTTTTCAAGAATCTCCCACCAAAGATTGCTAGAGCTGTGAAAAGTGGTTTGGTTGAGCAAGAACCTCCTATGACTTCAAATGGTGTTTTTAAATCTGCAGGTTCTGCTCAAACTCTTTCTAGCAAGAAAGGTGCTTCTGTTTCACCTGTACGGACCCCTCAAAAGGTCAAGTACCATTGCACCTTCTGCAAGAAAGAGGGCCACACTGTTGAGTTTTGCTTTCGGAGAGCAAAGATTGAGAGGAAAGAGAGAGTGAGCACTTTGAGATCCATTAGAGGAGTCTCTTCTTCAGCTGTAGTCTCTAGAGCCAGGCAGCCTATTCAGCGTACCACATATAGGCCTAGGTTTGTAGAGAATTTTGTTGACTCTTCTGGTGGGTCCAGGCAGCAGTCTGGTTTTGGATATCGTGAGGATAGACCACGGGTAGCACCTAGACAGGGGGTGTATCGGTCTTTTGGTAGATCATTTTGGAGAGGTCCAGGTGGTGCTCGTGGGCATTCTTATGATTTTGTGCCTAATCATTTTTCTGCTGCTTCTTTTGCTATTCCCAGGCATCGTCCATCTCAGTACTGGACACCTAGATCTTTTATCTCAAATCCCAGTACTGAGGCATGGATGTTTTGAGGGAACTTTGCTTCTTTTTGCATTCATTGTGTTATAATGCATTTTTATTTCAAATATCTTGCATTGCATAATAAAACTTGTGGAGCTTTGATTATTATCCGTGTATAGCTTGATTTCATACTCTGTACCTTGTCATATCAAGTAATAGTCTGCTAGACTTCCTTTATGGCTCTTCGTGTTTTAGCTTAGCTTTCACCTTGCTAGCTTTATATCTGTGAGCAATTTGAATCAAATCATGTCTTGTTGGATCTTGTGACTAGTTTTGCTCTAGTGATCCTCTTATGATTCTTGCCATGTCTTATAGGTTGAATTGAGTCTTGAACTTATTTTGAGATGAAAATGAGCTTTTTATCTTCTTAAGTCAAGCAAATGAAAAATGAGATTTTCTGTGCGAAAAAACTGATCTCACCAATCCTTTCTCATGAGACGGCTTGCCATTGCACTAGGCATGAACTCAGGGGGAGTTTTGGATGACCTAGACCACTCTTTTAAGCTTATCGCTTGAGATGGTCGCGGCAAGGCTTGAGATCTAGCACAGTGGAAAAATCCTTTTTAGAAAATGCTCAAAATGCTAAGTGCTTGAGTTTTGCTTCAAAAGAATACTCTTAATGCTCAAAATGCCTCAGTTCTTGTTTTGAGTCTCTTTTTCCTTATAGACATGGCTTGACTCATTTTTGGTTGCTTGTAGTGAAACCTTGACATTGAGCAACCTTTCATGATTTTAATTCTTTTAATCTCAGATTGCTGCTAACTTGCCTTTAGCTTTGCAGTACATGTCTTGCCATGATTGAATATAGCTTCTTCACCTTATATGGCTTGGTATAATTCTTGTACTGTCTACTTCGATAATGGTCATGGCTCCTTTTGCTAAATTTCAAATAAAGTCATTTCATCTTCTTTTTCTTTTCCCTTGCATCTTGATGAATTCATTGTCAAAGGGGGAGAAGGATTGAAGAAAATACTGGTTTTACATAAAAGAACACAAAAAAATGAGCCTTTTGAAAATTTGTGATCATACTGAGTTGAGTCTCTGGGTTTTATTGCCTTTTTCTGTTTTCAATTGCAATTGAAGAAAGACACACAATGATCAAAGGTCAAATAGAACATTCTGTCTTTCATATGGACCTAAGTGAGATTTTTGGCTACTTTCTGGATTTTGAATCCTTTTTGTGCTTTCATTGCCTATCTCACTTGCCTATACTATTCTGAAGCCAGCTTGGTCGGTTCCTAGGCTTTTTCTTGCTTATGGACCAAGTTGTGCCTTTATGCGAAAATAGCGATTTGTTTTACTTTTGAATTTGAAAAACCACATTTTCTGGGAAATTGCCAATGTGTTCATCAAGGGGGAGATTGTGGATATCGTGAGGATATGTGCACGATCTCAGGATGATGAGTCAATTGGCAATGGCTTTGTTGGTTTGCAAAATCTCGTGTTTTCGGGGTTTGCTTCAGGCTGCCAGACCACAGGCGGTCTGACCGGTTGTGTGGGGCGGTCAGACCGCCCGTGGAACGGTCGGACCGGCAGTGGTTGCCGGTCGGACCGACCTGACCTAAAAGTGGCTTTTGGAGCTAAGCCAAAAATAGGTTGTGTAGGCAGGTGAGGGGAGTCTCCTGGATGTGGTCGCATCATTTTGGAGCTCGATAAAAGTTCTATTGAGTTGAAAATTCCGAAGGTTTGGTTTTTCACGCTGGAAATTTAGCTAAGTCTTTTGAGGCGGTCCGACCATTGATTCGGGATCGGTCCGATCGCTCGAAATCGGTCGGACCGACCTTGTGGGGCGGTCAGACCGCCGTTGACTTGGAGGTGAGCCAAGTTTGCATTGATGTGTGTTGATTGTGGTTTATGTTTGGTTATCAATGCTTTATTGATGTATATTGCATTGCGGAACTAACGTGGGTCAAGTTGTGAAGAACTTGTTCCCGGAAACGGTTTGTTTGTCTATTGCTGTGCAGGTGGCTTGCAGGTCAACGACATCAACGGTGAGTGGATCGGGACTACGCTTGGAGAGATAAGGTCCAGAACGATCATGGATACCGGGTGAGGTCGTGTGACTCAAGCATGGTGCAGGATGGGCAAGATGGATCGAACGGGTGGTTCGGTGCAAATTTGGTTGGATCGGCGGTGCGGATATCGGTGCGAGTCTCAGGAGGTTCGATGGGATTCGGACAAGAGAGGCTTGGCGATGTGATGAGAACCGCTGATCAACCTACACGTGGTGAAGCAGGCGATTGCTTCAACAGATGTTGTGTGTGGGTCTCATGTGTGAGTGGGTCCCAAAAGTGAAACACTAGTCCTTCCTATAAATAGAAGGGGGGAGATGTAAAACCCTCTTGAGGCATTCATTTGGTTTCCTTAGCCTTTTTTCTAGGGTTAGGGTTTGGAGAGGAAGAGAGGGAGAGATTGTGGTTGCTCCTTGGTGAGCTCTTGTCCTCCTTGAGGGAGTGGCTTTGTAAGCATCTTGTGAGATCAATCAATCTTGTGATGCTTGCTTGAGAGTTCATTTGTCTCTCCTTTGTGTTCTTCTCTCATTTGGATGAATTTGGTGCTTCCTTGATTCAAGTGGTTAAACTTGGTCTATTGACCCACTTTGTCTTGCTTTGATGTGTGGGAGTACTCCTAGAATCATCTAGACCATCAACCCCACAAGCAAGTCTTGAATCAAAGATTTTCATATTTCTAGGGTTTGTGCACTTCTTTGTAAAATCCTTGAGAGATCGATTCTGCGAAGTGGATCGAAGGATCGTCGCTAGAAATAGGTCTCTAATATCATTAGGGAGGTGTGCTCAAATTTGGTCAAGTTTCATTGGTTGAATCAAAAGTTGGATCAAATTTCGTTTTGGATTTGGGATTGATTTTTCAATCTTGGGTGAACCGGTCGATCCAGGTTGTTACTGGCATGGTCCGACCGCCCGTGTTCGAATCGCTAGTATCGCTGGTCGAATCAGTTGTCCACCGGTCCGACCGCCATTAATGCCGGTCCGATCGTTAGCCGTCGGTCGCCGACGCCTTAGTAGCCGGTCGGACCGCTTGTGCCCAGATCGCCTTTGAGATTAAGTCTCCGCTTTTGTGTCGTGTGGTTGTTGGGGTTATCGAATTCAAAGACAAGGCTTCTCTTTATAAACTTCGATCTTCTTAGCTTTCATAGCTAAAGGAGTAAAGTTCGTGTTGAATTTGATTTAAGCGAGAAAGTTGAAAAGCGCTATTCACCCCCTAGTCGCCTTCTGGTCCTCTGATGTAAAAATTCAACTCCACCTGTCCTCAACTACATTTCCTTACCTCTTGCATTTTCAATAAAGTTCATGTATGTTGCATTTTCAACAAAGCAGAAAAGGAAAGGGCTACAAAGGCTGTTGTTGCTCAAGCTTTGGCTATCATTGAGGGTGCATCTATCTCAACACCATCAGTGAACATTGGTAGAAAAAGACATACCTCAAATATCTTTGATTTAGTGTTAGCTAACAGGCTGCCATATGGTTCTGTATCAAATGAACTAGATGCTCTAGTTTCCTTGTCTATAGTCCCATCAGCACCAGCACCAGCATCGTCAGCACCAGCAGCAAATAAAGCAACTCCTAAGAGGAAAGGAAAGATGATGAGCAAGAACAGCAGGATGAGCAAAGATCCTCAAGCACCTCGAGTAGGACCATCAACACCCGCCAAGAGGAAATTCATCCCTGAAGCAACACCTGGCAATCTAGCCATGGGCACTAGGAGTAAGAAAATACTCATTTAGTGAAATAATATTGATCTTGGATGATTTTTTGTGAGGCGTGTGTGCCTATCAACTTGTCTATGTGAATGTTAGGTCCTTATTTGGTGAAGTTGTGAACTTGTTAGTATGTTGAATTTCCTAGAATGTCTGTGAACTATGTTTGTGAACCTAGCAAGTTATATGTGTGAATATGTTTGTCAATGTTGCTGCTTGTTGCTACCATTTCATTCATTCATACATACAAGAAAGAGGGAGGATGAAGGTATACACACCTTGCCCCTCTTCTTACGGTGACTAGGGTCTTTTTTTGTTGCTAAACAACCACTTCTTCTCTTAAAAAAACACAGTGACATGTAAGAGATTATAATTTACCCACGCAGGTAGATCCATTGAAAAATTAGTCTTTATGCATCTCTGTCATGATAAGACTACCAGAAAATAGTCAACGGTAGCATAGGCGGGTAGTTCAGCTTAGAGATGGCAACGAGGCCATTCCCTGGTGGGGAGTGGTGGAACGGCCCCACCCTCGAGAGAAGGAAACTGCCCCTTTCCCCTCCCCTGATCCCATTCTTGGGTGCTATTCACCCCAGTTCCTCGCCCCAATCGGGGTATCAGGGCCCCATGGGGACCCACACCCAAAAGTTGGGTGAGCCATAAACAATCAGCAATTCAGCATTAAGCAAGCAAATGGAGACATCAAGCATTTGATATATATCCAAAGTTAAGTAATTTAGAATCAAGCAAATATCCATGAGTGTAATGAGCCACAATCAATAAAATGAGTAAAATGGTCCACAATCAGTATCAAGCAAGCAAATGGAGACATCACTTAAAAAATAGAGACAAAAATAGAGGATGCAACCATGAGGCCCATGATCCATGAAGCAAGTATCTAGATCTGTTGTTTTAGAATTCAGAGAGGAGGATGAGTGGTTGACTAACCGGTGCAGGAGGATGAAGAGGCTGTTGTCGATTGTTGGGGAGGAGGCTGGTGCCGGCTATTGGGGAGGAGGAGGTTACGTCGGCTCTCGGCTATTGGGGAGGAGATAGCATCGGATGTTGGGAGGAGGAGGGCCAAGAGGCTGGTGTTGGATGTTGGGGAGGTCCAGGCAAAGCCGGTGTCGCCGCGTCTAGTATTGGGGAGCAGCACCGCCGCCGATTGAAGAGGGACTGAGGGAGGAACTACGTGCGCTTGTGCAGGAAGGGTTGAACAGAGGGGGATGTGGGATGGGGAATTGGGTTCGGTGACTGGGATGGGGAAGGGGGATGTGGGAATGGGATGCTAGGGTTAGACGGTAGTGCCTTAGACTGGTATGCAATGGCCCACATGTCATAGGGGTTTTGAGGCCCTATGTGGGTAACAGGGATGGGGGTTAGGGGAATGGCCTTGGACCCACTTCCCCGATGGGGAATAGGATTCCATATTAGCACCTCGTGGAGGAAGAAATAGCCTGTTGGGGAATAGGGAATGAGGCTGTTGCTATCCCTAGTTTAGCTAAGTGCCATGACATTAGAGCTAGCCAGATGAGCCGTACCGGTCGGGCTAGCCCACGGCACAACATTGCAGGCCTGGCCCTGGCATGGCACACCCGCACTGTTCATGGGCCATGCCGTCCTGGCACAGCGACTTGTGTCATGATTGGGCCACTACCTCGGTACGGCGAGTCGGCCCAGCATGGCACGAACAGTGTCAAGCTGTGCCAGGCATGGCATGAGCCCAGCGAGCCTAGCATGGCCCATCTGGCCCATGTGCTGGGGGAGTCTACTCTTAGGGAGAGCCGGGATGGGGAGGATCGGGCGGGGCGGAGGGTGCCGGTGCGGAGGGAGAAGGAGGAGGAGAGCTAGAGAGGAGAAGAGGCGAGGCGCGGTGTGGCGCTGGTGCTGAGGGAGGAGAGGAAGAGGGGAGGTGGCACGGAGGGAGGCAGGCGAAGAGGAGCCGGGAGGAGAGGAGGCGAGGTGGTGTGGGCGTGCGGCGCCGGTGCTGAGGGAGGAGAGGAAGAGGGGAGGCAGCACAGAGGGAGGCGGGTGAAGGAGAGCCAAGAGGACAGGAGGTCGGGAGGAGAGGAGGCATCGATGCGAGGAAGAGGCAGAGCCGATATTGAGGGAGGAGAGGAAGAGGCGGAGGCAGTGCTGAGGGAGGAGGCGGCGCCGGAGCCGAGGGAGGTGAGGAAGAGGCGCATGTGGCAAGAGGCAGGCGTGTGCGGCGGGCGCAGTGCCGCACGCGTTACTAGCGGACAGCCAGGGGTAGGAAGAAGAAACGGGCAGCCAGGCAGCGTGGTCAAGCAGGCACACATGGGCCGAAACATGCTCGTGGGCTGTGCCTGGCACGACCTACTAAAATCCAACTGTTGGGCGTTTTTGCACATTTTTGATCGTTTGGGTCTTTAAAAATAGAAAAAAAATCAAAAAATATAAAAAATTTCCTATAAATATCCACCATACCCCCTCATTCAGCAACCCTCCATTCCCCAATCTCTCTTTGAAATTTTATTGTGCAAATTCAAATTCGTTGTGAGATAATTTTGCAAAATTCAAAAAACTTTGCCCAATTTTGGAAAATTCAATTTTCGACAGCAAGTCAGCAAAATAGGTATAATTCTATTTTTTGTATATTTTTATTGTTATTACTTGTTATGCTAAGATGAAAGTAATAATAGTGTTAGTTTTGATTTTACAGTTTTGGTTATGGACAGTTACGACAGTTTTGCTCTTGGTTATTACAGACTTTGATTAGAGGAAATTGCATCCATGGATATGACTGCAGTTGCCTCAAGCCAACCGGAAGGGCAACGCAAAGTTCTGTCATCAGACTCTACGGCAGCATCAAGCTCCACACCAACCGAAGTAAAGAGGTCGAGGTCGTCTACCTCGGGAGTGTGGGAGAATTTCGGTAGGACAACCAAGCAAGACGCACAGGGAAATGAGGTACCATATTTTATTTGCAAAATTATATTGCGATGAATTATCTGCAAGGTCGGCAGGTGGAACAAGGCATTTGCTAGACATGCTACAAGATGTAAGGCCAAGAAAGAAGGATTGGTGAAGAGACAGATGTAGCTATAGTATAACCTTGATGGTACGACACGTAGTTGGGACTACGATTTTGAGGTAGTCCATCAATATCTTTGTCGTTTGATTGCTTTTGAGGATTTACCGTTAGGCTTTAATAAGTCCACTGCTTTCTAAAATTACATTAGGAATGTGCATAGTCCTAGATTTTCTTCTGTTTCTAGACAGACAACAATTAGGAATCTAGTAAAATACTACAATAAACACCGTAATAAAATAAAGAAACTATTTAGTGCGTGCACATTTTCAGTGGCCCTGACATTGGACATATGGAGTGGTCGGGCTAAGGATGATTATCTTAGTGTAGTTGCTTATTTTGTTAATGACGATTGGGAAATGGAGAAAAAAATTGTAGGTTTAAAATTAATTAATGTAGCCCATATGGGTGAGAATATTGCGGACTGTATTATCAAAGTTGTGGAAGACTTTAGTCTTACAGGCAAATTTTTTCAATTACTTTAGACAATTCTGCTTCGAACTGTAGGATAATGGATATTCTTACTCCAGTGTTGAGTACATACGCTGATTCCTTCTTGCTACATCAATGAGGCGCTTATCATATTATCAACCTTATAGTCAAATGTGGTTTAAAGAGGCTGAGTCCGTATATTAATACTTTTCATGATGCGATTCTTTATTGAATAATTCTAACGTAAAAATAGTACAATATAAGAACTTCTGTAGGGCGATGAGTGTACGGTTTGGACATGCCGGTAAGGTGGAACTCTACTTACCTAATGCTTAAGAGTCTTTTACCATATAAGAGCATTTTTTCTGTTTTTATTCAAACGCACTATCAGAGCACTGACGGTAGTATACTATTGACTGAGTAACATTGGTTCATTGCTGAGAAGATACTACAGTTTTTATAAATTTGTTATGAGACCACTGTTACTTTACCCGCTGTGTACTATCCAACATCTCCTATCATTGTGCATAGTATTTTACAAATTGTTACTCAATTGGAAATGTATGAAAGTGACTTAGTTTTACCTGATGCTATTGTTGCTATGAAAACTAAATACCTTAAATATTGGAGAGAAATCCTTTGCCTATATGCATTTATATTTCTTTTAGATCGTAGAGGTAAAATCGATGCATTTGGTAGTGTACTTGATCTTCTTAGTGATGCTATAGGGTTAGACTATACTAACTATTTTGCAAAAATTTGTTCTCGGTTATACGAGGTTTACCAAAGGTACAAAAATAAGTTACAAGTAGTCCGCTTACAACGACCTCATTATAAATTTGTTATGAGGCCACTGTTACTTTACTCGCTGTGTACTATCCAACATCTCCTATCATTGTGCATAGTATTTTACAGATTATTACTCAATTGAAAATGTATGAAAATGACTTGGTTTTACCTGATGCTATTGTTGCTATGAAAACTAAATACCTTAAATATTAGAGAGAAATCTTTTACCCATATGCATTTATATTTCTTTTAGATCGTAGAGGTAAAATCGATGCATTTGGTAGTGTACTTGATTTTCTTAGTGATGCTATAGGGTTAGACTATACTAACTATTTTGCAAAAATTTGTTCTCGGTTATACGAGGTTTACCAAAGGTACAAAAATAAGTTACAAGTAGTCCGCTTACAACGACCTCCAGTAGCCTTCGCCTCAAGTAGCAAGACGAATATGTGGGGTAAGATCTCCGGTGTCTCTTCCTCTAGGTCTAGGTCTTATACTTATACACCGCTACCTGCTCAGTCAATACCCATAAGGAGTGTGGAACAATCCACCTATTTGGACAGCGATACAATAGATTTCAACTCAAAAGGTTTTGAAATTTTGCAGTGGTGCAGACCCATAAGTTAACATATCCCGTGCTATCCATACTTGCATGTGATGTGTTAACTGTTCCTATCTCGACGGTTTCCTCCGAGTTTGCTTTTAGTCTTTCTGGAAGAATATTGGAGAAGCGAAGAACAAGTCTCACAAGTGAGATGGTGGAGATACTTCTAACTGTGAAGGACCGAGAACAAACTGATTCACGAATACAACACTGTGGAAAATCCACAGTTGTTGGAGGTGTTTGAAAATATGTACCTAGACAACGACACGTAAAAGAATGATGTATGTAGAGCTATAGGCTGTACTCTTTTTCCTTTGCCAATGTTTTCTCATATTGAGTTTTTACTTGACAAATATTTTAACGAGACAACAATTTGAATATTAATAAAGCTCTTTATTATATTTTAAATATATTTGTCTTATTTTTTTTTACAATTTTCATATTTAATTATGAATTCTACATAATTTTTTATTATTTTTGAATTTTTTCAAACCTAACAAAATAAGTGAATCGAAAAGACTCATCAGACTAAACGAACTCGTACCGACCCGGCACGACACGAATAACCGATGACCGTACCTAAACCACCTTCCCAACAAAACCCACTTAATAGCTAGCCGGTAGACCATGTCAGCTGGATCGTTTCGTGGCCATGCCTAAATGGGCCGGGCCGTAACGTGGCGGGCGCCCATTTGACAGCTATACATGACATGTAAGGGAAAAGTCGTCACGGTGACGTATAAAACGTTTTCCCAATAAAAAAAGGCGTGCAGTTTTTCCTCCTGTCGTGCGCCTTCCACCTCGCGATCCCAATTCGATCCGCCCGTCTCCCTCCCGATCCACCCCGCCCTCCCCCGCCGCCCAATTCGCCTGCCCCCGCCACGATTCGCGCCGAATCGGCCTCGGATTCGATCTCCCAGGGACCGGAAACCCTAGATCCGCCGCCGCCGCCATGTTCTGGCGCATGACCGGCCTCTCCGCGGCCTCGCCCGTGAGTCCCCTGTGCTCGTAGCTCCTTCTCTCCCTTCGTTGTTGTCCATCACAGATTGGTCGTTTGGTGCGTGCGTGCGTCCGTGTGTGCTGTCGCTCGAGCTGCGGGTTTGGTCGTGGAGCCGCTTGTTTGTTTGTTTGGATTGGCTCGGTGGATTGGATGCCGCGGTTGCGTTGTAATGCTCGCTTTTTTTTGTATTTTTTCTGGGTTAGTTCGTGTTGGAGTTAATGTATCTGTGTGCTGTGACCGCGAGGTGTGTGATTTTTGCATTGCTGAGCTCGTACGTCTGTTGCTCCCGTGGATTGGGGCGTGTTGTTGAGAGGAAGGTGATGCCTTGGTTCGGATTTGGTTAGATTTTGCATACAGGTTTGTCGGTTTGGGGAGGACTGGATCAATGCGCAACAGGGACTGCATTTTTCTGGCAAAAATGAGTCTGCTGTGTTGTTAATATTGAGTCCCTGATCTTGTGTGTGATACTGTTTTGCTTTGGACTAGTGTTGGTTATTATCTGCATCGTGAATTGAAGATTCCTATGCATTGGGCACTTACACCGTTTCAAAAAGAATTTGTATGTTGTGGGTGGAACAGTGTACCTGTGTAATATGCTCTTCCCACTTTTCTTCTTTTGGTCTCTTTTGAATTGCTGAACTTGTATTGATTTTGTTTGATGTGGAGGAGGATTGCTGCAGATCTCATGTTCCAGCAAAATGATGTGGCCTTCGTAATGCCATTTCGATGTTAATCTCGCGTTCAATCCAGCAACTTAGCTGTATTGTCAGATTCGTTTTATTCAGAAACTTGATCCCATATCTTATGCTTCCATAGTCACTGTAAATAACTTTGAATTCTCATTGAGGTCCGAATTTATTTTCATATGTATTGTACAGGCAAAAGGTTCTGCATCACTTGCCTAACTCAATGTTTTATTGTTAAAGGTGGATACAATTCTAGACAAGGAGAATTTTACATTGGAAGAACTTCTTGACGAGGATGAAATTATTCAAGAGTGCAAAGCACTGAATACCAGACTCATAAACTTGTAATTTCCTTGCAAATTTCTGTTACTAGTTTGAGTGACATGGGTGACATCATTAATCTAATGTTGCACCTTACCATTCATTTTCATATTTTGTATGGGAGTAACAACTAGCAAAGAAGAATCCTGTACCATTTTTGTTATAGCTTCACTTATGAGACAAATCTCCTGTACCATTTTTGTTATAGCTTCACTTATGAGACAATCACTGCAATTGATGCAGAGGAAAATGAATTGCTGACTAGGTAAAGACAATAACGAATAAGTATGCTTATGAGATAATTGCATTTGTTTCTGCATTTAATGGTTGCTGAATCTGCATAGTATAAGATGTACTTCAATTACTTAGGATACTTGTAGATTCTGTTTCGGCTGGTGATAGTGTTTTTTTTTCCTAAAGAGATTTTTCACAAAATACCTCAGTTTACATGTAAGGAGCAATATTTCCTGAATATTTTCTTGCCGAGTGAAAAATACCACCCCCCCTCACTCCTTTTCTTGTAGATGCAGTATTAACCTGCAAAAAAAGGGGCCTAATGTCTTCTGATGAAACTAGACTAATTATTCAACTATGCATTACTAGCATAGTGAAAACCTATATAGCACTTCATTTTCTTGACTGTTGTAACATGTAGTGTATCTTCAACTCAATACTACCTTTATATTCCCCCACCTATAATGCTTGAAATGTTATATGTAGCTTGCGTGACAAGGCCCAGGTGGAACAGTTGCTTCGTTATGTTGTGGAAGAAGTTCCAGAGGATGCTGAAAAAAAGCGTTCTTTCAAGTATGACATTGATCATTAACATTTGTTTGTCATTTTATGTAAAGGCTGAATTTTCCACCTTCTCAAACTTCTCTCCACTCCTTGTAGGTTTCCTTTCATTGCTTGTGAGATATTTACTTGTGAAATTGATGTCATTTTGAGGACCCTAGTAGAGGATGAACAGGTTAGCATTCTTGTCATATATTCACATTTTGAAGTGTTTACCTCATAACGTTTTTAGTTGTAGCTTGTGACAATCATTTTTGCTAATGTTATTTCACATTCCTTTGTGTGTTGCAGTTAATGGAATTACTTTTCTCATTTGTGAGACCTGATCATCCCCATAGCACATTATTATCTGGTTACTTCAGTAAGGTACTTCATTGCTTTGCATTATTGATATCTGAACCATGACATAAATTCGTGTTCGAACTTGAAGTCCCTAGAGAAGTTTGATTTGTTACACACTTTTCATGTTTTGGATGTCATACTTCATTATGTAATTTCTGTTATATTTATGCTGAGTCTGAAGTCAGTTGGATTAATTATTTGTTCTAGGTGGTAATTTGTTTGATGCTGCGGAAGACTGCCTCTCTTATGAGTTATGTTCAGGTATACCTTGTCTTCCCTGTATAAACAAAGGATAATTTGTTAGTTGCATTTAAGCTTATGACGTCAACTATTCGATTTGTGTGTCCTGCCTTTTTTTGGATTTATGTTGTTTGGTTAACCAAAGCAACCTAATATTTCACACTGTGTCTAGCTTTGGTACCTAGTATTTTCTTTCAGACATCTGCTTAAGCAGAATTTTGCATTATACTCCCAAAGATTTTATGCTACAAGATTGAAATTTTGGGAGCATTTCAATGGATTATAAATTTATGACACCTCGTTTTTGTTTTCCATAGGGGCATCCAGAGATAGTCGTCCAGCTTGTCGACCTGATTGGCATCACATCGATAATTGATGTAAGCTGTTATTAAGAATTACTATTTGCAGATTGATGTTTTAGTGGGTGCATTTGGTTGATGCGTCTGCCCCTGAAATTCTTCAGGTGCTGATACGACTGATTGGTGCTGATGAGACCATATATTCAAACTATGCTGATACATTGCAGTGGTTAGAAAATACAGATGTCCTTGAAATGGTTGCAGATAAGTTTAGCTCATCGGTAAGTTACTGAAGCTTTATTGCTAAGAAATATATATACAGCAATGTGGAATGCATTTATTTGATCTGGCATAGTAGGTCTGGGCATGTATCTTGTAATTTCTTTGAGATGATTGTATAAAAACTTTGCTTGTCTTGAGATATTCTTACCTATATAACATAAGCCCCTAAATATTATATTCCATTTCTTGTCAGATAACTTAAGTCTTTAATATAAATGTTTTCTAGCAGAAAGTTTATATTGTACTATTGCCAAGCAGGACTCTCCTGAAGTGCATGCCAATGCTGCCGAAATTCTTTGTGCAGTAACTCGATGTGCACCTCCATCTCTTGCTGCAAAGATATGCAGCCCAAGGTCTCCATCTTTTAACTTTGTTATATGGTCACAATTTAATCCTTATTGGGCGATTTAAGAAAACTTTTCCAAGGAACCAATCACATTGGATATTTTGGGTAATGGACAGAAAAAGATGTCCATGCCGTTCTTCCAATCCTTTGATTTAGTTATAAAGTGGTTTGGAGTGCAGTCTAACTCTATCTGAAGATGTTTTAAATGGTTGGCGACAAATCCCCACCCTATGCAAATGGATTTTTCTTGTTTTTTTTCTTTCTTTCTTTTTGTCACCTTTAATCTTTCTTTGTTATGTTCTTTGAAATTTCAGTTTTGTTGGGAGGTTATTCCGTCATGTTCTTGAAGAATCAAAACCCAAATCTGTGCTGGTTCATTCATTGTCAGTGTGCATATCTTTGCTGGATCCAAAAAGACTAGCATCAGCTTCCTATCAAGCATTCAGAAGCAACTTAAGTCATGGGGCATTAGTCACTGCCAGTCCCAAGACAGTTGATGGTATGCTTGAGAGTCTAGGTGAGTGTTGGGTATTTTTTGCATAATTTTTTTGGTTAGGAAAAATCTTGCTTCCTTGATCAATTCTAGACCTTACATAAATCATATGTGCCATAGTATGCTAGATGTTCTTTCCATTGTTATGTTCTCAATTTTTGGTGATTTATTGCTATGTCTGACATAATTTTTTAGGCAATTTGCTGAAGTTGTTGGACACTTCTGCTACTGAAAATGTTTTGCCCACGACATACGGATGTTTACGCCCACCTCTTGGAAAACATCGTCTGAAGGTACTGGATAATGCAATGCCTTTTTACAGTTGCCATTTTGGCCGTTTCCAACTTTCATGGACTAATTTTTATTGCTGGAGCTTTTCATTTCCTGTATGGATGGATTTACGTCTTTAATAGAAATATTTTAGTTGCATAGGCTTATCTAGACTTACTATAGTTTTGTATGGCTATCTGGAGTTTTTTTGTGTGTGAGGTAGGAAGAGTCTAGACAAGAGAGGCATGCATGCCTGACTCCTGATGTCATCAACTGTTTTATGTATTTCACCACTTTCTGCAGATAGAAAACATTTGTTTAACACTATATTCTTTTACATTTTGGCAATGTTATTGTGTTTTGGTAAGCTCATTTTGGCGCTAAGCTGGATTTACTCCTTTTTTCAGATTGTAGAGTTCATCTCTGTTCTGCTGACAATTGGTAGTGGAACTGCCGAAAAAGAGCTAATCAGCCAATCAGCAATAAAGCGCTCCATTGATTTATTCTTTGAGTAAGTTGGATAATATGATGTATTATGTTCTTCTGTTTCCTTGGCTGTAGGACCCTTTCATATAATTATTGAAACCACAGGTACCCGTATAACAACTTTTTGCACCATCATGTTGAGAATATCATTGTTTCTTGCCTGGAGGGTAAAAGAATTGAACTCATTGAGCATGTTCTTAATGAATGTGACATTGTTGGTAAAATTCTTGCTGCGGAAAAGCTTTCTTCTTTGTCAACGGAGTCTAATGGGGTAAGTTATTAATAGGCTGTAATAATTTCAACTTGATGCTAGATAGAATTCCCTTTCATCATTTCTGTGTCTTTTATGTGCAGCCTACTGTACCATCAGAAGGGAAAACCCCTCCAAAAATTGGGAATGTTGGCCACGTGACAAGAATAGCCAATAAGCTTATTCAGTTGGGAAACAGTAACAGCACAATCCAGACTCACTTGCAGGTGATTTGTTTTTCCTTTTGTGTTTGGACTCAATAATCTCTTGTTTGTAAGGCTATGATTCCTATGAAATATCTACATGTCTTTACTCACTATCTTGACCTTTTTTTACTAGGAAAATAGTGAGTGGGTTGAATGGCAGGCAGATGTTCTGGTCAAGCGCAATGAGGTGGAGAATGTTTATCATTGGGCTTGTGGGTAGGTTCCTTTTCTTTGTTTTGCATGTTATATCTTGCTTTCATTTTCTCTAAAGATAGCTGCACCTATATGCCTTGTTGCTGCAGGCGCCCAACATCACTACATGACCGTGGTAGGGATAGTGATGATGATGACTTCCGAGACAGGGATTATGATGTTGCAGCTCTTGCTAATAACTTGAGCCAGGCATTCCGATATGGCATATACAGCAATGATGACATTGAAGAGGTGTGGATGTGCTAATGTTGTTAGATTTGATGGTTTCCTACAGTCAACTTATTTATTTTCCTGTGCACTTTTTTTAATTAAAAAAATTGAGGGCTCCATTGGTATCCAAGGGAAAAAACATCAATTCCCTTGCATCTTGCTGTTACCTCTACTTCTCAACTAAAATGACTGTTTGGTTATATGACTATTTTACATTTTCATGTTTCAGTTTTGTAATTTCTTGTATATGTAGACATTATAGGGTGCTATGCTACATATTAATGACATATGTTGGTTTCATGAATGCAGGCTCAAGGGCCACTTGAACGGGATGATGAGGTATATTTAAGGATGTTATTTTATCTAATCTATTGCTTTCTTCTTCTTTTCACTTTGTTCTAATGTTCAACTTGATTAAATGTTTGCTGTAGTGCTCCTAAAATAATGTTCTGTGCAGTCAACTGTATGTAGAAAGAAGAGACTATAACATTATGGGTAGTTTTCTTTTTGTCTGGAAACATATAACATTATGGGTAGTTAGTCCATAAAATGCAATAAATGAGAATCAACAAGTATACTGTTTTCTTCTGGTAGAAGAAGGTTGAGCTTCTGCCATCTGAGTGGATTGAATTTTCCCTCTTTTTTTTTGTTCCTTTCAGGATGTCTATTTTGATGACGAATCAGCTGAGGTGGTAATATCTTCTCTGCGTTTGGGAGAGGACCAGGATGGGTAATTTGCGATCTTAAATCACACTTCATTTTTTTTCCACCCCAACACACTTCATTTTTTTTCCACCCCAACACACTTCATTTTTTCCCCCCTGGATGCGGTAACTGATTTATTATGTATTCATCATGTGTTTAAAAGCAGCTCCCTCTTTACAAATTCAAATTGGTTCACATTTGATGGAGAGAGAGGTATCAATGACCGTTTAGCTGACTCCGTTCCTTCGTCATCACCAAATTCTGAGGAGACTTCCCCAGACACCGAGGAAACTGATGATGGTGAAGCCATTGGCACTGAGGATCAAATGGGGACTGTGTGTCTTCGAAATGGCCCTATCGAGGAGGCAGAAGATGTAGCAGGATGTACTAAACAGACAAATTTTAGTACTGAGGATGAACAACTAGAAAATGCAAAAGGGATTGAGCGGCATCCAGATGTTTCAAATGGCGATACTGAAGCTAGTACAGATAAAGCAGTCTCTGCAGCAGCAGAATCTTCGGCCTCATCAGCTGAGACACAGACAGAGAGAACAGTAGATGAACCCACTGGTTCATCTGATTTGGACAATTCTGTCTCTGAAGCTTCGCCAGATTCTGATGTTAATGGTAGTGACTCCGCCAACTCGGCAGCATCTTCTGAACAAATTGTGCATAACAATGATGTGGAGCTACCGATCAAGGAATTTTCTTCCATGGATGTTGAAACAAAAGCCGATGCAATCGAAGCAAATGAGTGATATGGTAGGATATCTCATGGACTGAAATGGCACAGCTGACCAGAGCAAGTCAGATCCCTCAGAAGACAAGCAATCATCTTGCTTCACGTGCTCATCACCCACGGACAACTCTGAAGCAAACTGCTGTACACTAAGCAAGTGAGCTATTTTGCCATCCATCGTGGTCTATCACTGTACAAATGAACACTACTGTCTAACCGCATGCTCGACATTTCATCACAAACTGGTCAGTTTGCTTCAAAATTTACACTCCAGTTCATGGGAAAAATTGGTTGGTGCCAAATATCATTTGGCGGTAGTCTCGTGTCTTGGTGATATATGGGAGTACATTCTTTTGGATGGCGACTGGTTTTGGCTAGGTAGTGTTTTGTTTCATTAGGTTAACATTGGAACTGTAATATGGGATGTGGTATTATTTCTAGTTCAGCTATTGTTGTAATTTTTTCTAACTTGACGTGCGTCAGTTCAAATAGAACGGTGTTCCTTTTTTGGTTACAGATTTCTGCCTGTTGTGTTCAATTGTTCTAGAGTCTAGACCCAGTTTAATCAGCGCCAATCTTAACATGGTTCGAACCCTACGAAGATGGTAGCAGCAACCTTTGTGCATGCCTTTTAGACTACTACGATGGCAGTACAATGCCAATGAAAGGTAAGCGAAACATTTACTGGGATGTTACTTTACTAACGCATCATTGCCAGTGGTAGTTTTACAGAAACACCAGAACAGCAGCATTCAGATGACCACGGTACCAACCAGTCTCCTCAACTGAGCCTACGCTGCTCCTGCCCCAGCTGGACGAAATACTTGTCGAGGTCCGCCTCACCGCGTAGCCGGTGCAGCCTCTTCGTGGGGTTCTCCTCTTCTTCACTCGGGGAACGCTCGTAGAGGGCCTCCACGTCGATGCTACCGCCGGCCGGCTCCTCGAACGGCACGCTCGGCGCGGCCTCGGGACTGGAGAGGCGCTCCAGGGCCTTGTGCTGTGTGTCTCCATGCACTCCCTGGTGTTGTCGTTTTTGTGCACCGTCCTCGCCGCGTAATATTGGAGCTTGTAGTCCAGGGCTCTTGTAGTAGTGCTCGTACCCGTGGTACGGTATGTCGTCGGAGATTTCCTTGCCAACGGCGACCGCGGTCTACATCGTAGGAATTAGAATCGGATCAGCATCGGCGGTGCAAAACAGTGTGGTTCCGGCAGGAACCCCATGGATTCCCCGCGTTCGAAATAGGGCCTAAACGAATCGATTTGTATACAGCAGTATTTATTAATTACCTCGTAGCACCAGCAGGAGGCGACGTGGTTGATGGTGTAGCCGCCGCCGCCGCCGCCGCCGCCGAGGAGGGGCAGCGGCAGGTTGAAGCCCCGGAGGAAGCTGACGCACCGCGCGTGGCCCTCCACCGTCAGGTTGAACCGCCCGAGACGGTCGCCCGAGAGCGAGTCGGCATCGCACTGCAGCACGATGGCCTCCGGCTAGAACATATGATCGGCCTGAACAGCCGGAGGTACCCGTCGTTGTCCATGCCAGGCTTCATTGGCACGTTCAGGCTGCGGTACTTGTTGGGATCAAAGAGCACAACACACGCGGACACGGTGGTAACACACGCTGGAATCTGCTCGCCGGAGTTCAGAACGAGAACACAAAACAATAGATAGTTTGTGGTGCTAACTCCTGCACCGTTTTCGTTACTTTCTGTTATTGTGATTACAAAAGAAAGGTACTGGGTAGTGCGGCCAGCTACTAACAGTCTGATCCGCAATACATGCTACACACCAAGGTGATCTGACTACTTCCTATTTGCACGCCCCTCATCCACTACTGCATGACGCGTGAGCAGTCTCATGCACTCCCCAACAAGCAAGGTCAACGTGGCAAGATAACAAAGTATAAATGTTAAACGTAAATGCAACAAGATTACACTTCAACAATCTCTCCCTTAATCTTGTTGCGACTTTGTCAGTATGTCGGCTAGCCGGTCATTTGACTTGATGTACACCAAGGTTATCTTCCCGCTTTCCGCACAGTCTCGAATAAAGCGATAACGTGTATCAATATGTATACTCCTTTCATGGAATACATGATTTTTGCATAAGGAGATCGCTGATTTCAGAGTAACACTGCCTGCTTCTCTTTTCTTCAAATCACCGAGCAAGCGTCCAAGCCAGATGCCTTGGCATGCCGCTGTCAATGCAGCAATGTACTCCGCTTCGCACGAGGAGAGTGTCACCACCTTCTACTTCTGGGAATTGGTGGCGCCTGGTGTAGGCGCGGCAAGGTGGCGGCTCGAGCGCAGGTGCGACACAGTCTAGCTGCGAGGCGTCGAGGCCGAGACGGAGCGGCCGAGGTGGTGGAGGCGCGACGGCCGAGCGTGGCAGCAACTCGGTCGAGGCGCGGTGGCGCCGAGGGCACGACGCCAGCCCAAGGTAAGAGAGCACAGCGGAGAGTCGAAGAGACGCGACGTGGCCGACTTGGCATGCAACGGCCGAGCCAAGGCGCCTGCGGCACGACAGCCCGGAGGAGGCGACGCCAGCGGCTTGCACGGTGGCATGGCATCCGCGCGGCATGACGCATGCGGCAACTGAGGCCGAGAGCGCGGCCGGGCGCGGCGTCATGGAAGGCAGTGGCGGCGCACGACCGCGGCTTAGGGTGGGCATTCGGGAGCAAGGAGGCTCAGCGCATGCATGCAAAGGGACTCGGCACGGCGAAGCGAAGCCGAAGGACATGCATGCATGTAACGCAACCCGAGTGAGGCAAGGCGGTGACGTCGCAAAGGCTGGCGAGAACAGGATGCAGCAGCCCGGTGCCGGTCGGTATCGGCATGAGGAGCCGAGCGCGGCGTGGTAGCTTGTCGGTGATGACTACGGCGAACACGGAGCTGAGAAGACGACGCACGTGGGTGGTAGTCGCACGCCTAACGCGCGGTGGTAAAATCCTTAGGATTAGTTGCATTACCGCGTTTATGTTATTTGTGTGTATGTTGCATAATCATATTAAGCATGATATTTTATTTTTCATACATATTTAAGTGTACAAATGACTAATTGGATTGAATGAACAGAAAAGATAATCTGAGGACATTTAGAGATATCAATAGGCTAATGACAGTTCTAATGCAAGTCGATGGAAAAGTTTTATTGGATTAAATAGTCGTGAGAGATTGATCTAAAAGAGCACTTTAACATGAGAAACAAGTAATGTTGATGGCTAGGTCCATTAAGTTTAACATGTTGACAGTGCTTTGTAACCCCAAACAACTTTATGAACAGAAAAGCAAATATAACTTTGAGTTGCATCATCAAAGTAGCAGTAGGACCTCCAACCAGCTTTGGTTAAACACAAAAAGATGGCTAGTGAATAAATCAATCAAGAGAATACTTCACCTAGGCAAATTATTAATAAATTTATGAGCTGTTAAGTGAATGACTGAGGCACTGAGCTAAAGCCAGGTAAAATGCAAAGGCCATAGAAATCATATATTGAGTTAAATAGCCATTAGCTTGTGATCTAAAAGAGTAAAACTATTTAAAGGACAAGGGTTAGACTATATGATTATCAAAATGACAGTAGCTTTATGCCTTGATATTGGAGATATCAATAGGTCAATGAGATGTTTAATAAAAAATGGTTTGAACTTCAAAAATTCATAACTAATTTCAATCAACTCCAAATTGAGTGAAACCAATTTTGTTGGTTTCTATTTTTAATGTACTTTAACTTGGAATAGGTTTGAAACATGTTAATGTCCCATAAATTTTTTAAATTAGATTCAATTTCTGGAATGAATTATTTTTACACTAGAATTGAATTAACTTCAAAAATTCATAAGTAATTCATTTGAACTCCAAATGGGGTGATTCAATTTTTATTGATCATAAATTTTAAATATATTCCATTCCATATAAAATTAATCCCCACCACAACTCCAGAAAATTGTGCCAAAAGTTTGAACTCGGTGAGCAGTAATTTGTCTTTTCTTCCTAGCAGATTTTGATTAGGGCATAACTCTCTCATATGAACTCTAAATCGAATAATTTTTATTTATAAATTAATATTAAATCCTAATATACCTTAAGTATTAATTTTATAATTTTTGAAGACTTTTGAAATTTTGGTATTTGTTTGGTGTTTTCACTTTATCGGTACTTATCGTTAGCTGATGATGATTCGGGAGTGTAACGAAGATAATCGTGAGAATGTACAGAGTACCAGAAAGCAATCCCCCTTTGATCATATTTGATCCTATTACTTTCAATACATGTATTTTGTTTGCAACTATATGTACACATGCTCTATGTGATGTTTATTTCTCGATTAGAGGTAGTTAATCCCAGTAGATGCATGATCTGTAGCTAATTATTATTCCTTTCCACTAGCCCTAAGTTATTATTCTCACTGATGTTAGTGCTCGGTGGATGTTATAGAGTCTATACATGTACATGCGATGTGTTGCTCAGTCATGCTTAGATTCCGGTAGAATTGGACGGTTAGCGATTTTGTCGATAACGTTGACCACACAAGTTATTTTATTATGCTATATCCAACACCATATACTATATTAGTTTGTAAACTAAAAATACAAATAAAATGATTTAGACTTGGGCAAGTGGTTGAATGGTGTGTGGATGTCTTGCCTAGGTCAACAAGGGCCGAACATCTTGCTTCACCAAAACCAAGTATTATTGTGTGCTAACCACACGAGGGTATTGGGAACCCCTTTTAACTTAGTACTTTAGTGTGTGTTAGCTCCGAGTCGCATGATGGTTGTTGTTCTGTTAAGAAAAAATATTATGTTGTTGTTGGGTGTGCGGGATGGGTTCCAGGTGTAGGTTCCCTACTCCGAGGGGCATCGTAGTTGTCCAATACTTTACCCGTGAGGGGTAATTGACCGAGGCTTTACGGTGACTCTAACACAATGTATGAGTTTCTATCCATATGGGCAGCTCGTAGTTAATACATTATATTAGAAACGTCTCATAGAACTTAGCTTTACCGGCATACCTACGGAAGTGTGCTTTATCCGGTGGCAAAAGTAGCGGTCTGGTGTGTGGGTATAATTGTACACCCCTACAGGATTTTAAGCTTTTCGAATAGCATTGTCCTAGGTTGTGGACATGGTTAGGATTGGACTTGCAGTAGTTAGGCTTAACATTTTGAAAATTTAAACTTAAAAATTTGATCGAGTGGCATTGAGAATAGTTTCATGCTATGTTTGTGAGCTGCGGGGCAGCCACCTGTTGTTGTTTAGATGTGTCTAATGTTATATACTCGCTGTTATTTAAAGTATTAAAAATATTTTCTCACTTGTCATTTCAATCTACTACTTGTACTTCAAATGAAATATTGCTTTATATTCAAAATTGCTTAGTTTAGTAGCTTTTTTTTTGTTACTTAATGAATTTATTACATTTCTATTGCTTATAAGATTTACGAGTACAACTTTGTATTTAACCCGGATATCTGCTTATTCAGAGGAGGTTGACCCCCAAGGGGTCAATCATTATGAGACTATCTACGAGGACGACGACTAGTTTGGCTGATTTCCGGTCAGGTTGCCTTACGGGTAAGGGTAGCCGGTCGGCTTTCTTTTGCGCAATCTTTTGGCTTTTGATATTCCGCTGCGTACTTGATTTTTATTCTTGCTATTTGGCTGGTCAGCCGTATGCATAAAAATTAAAGTTTTATGATGATTATGTTGTAATCTTTTGAGACTACGGTATTGTAATATAACATTGACATTGATATTTTTTGAAAGATGTATGTGTACCGCTCTTAGGAGGTACATAATACACCAAGAGCGAGATATTTGATTTGTAATGATAGGATCAATTGAATGGTTAAATATTACAAATTAAATATCCCGCTCTCACATTCCTCCTCCATGGCTTGTCTCGGCATTGATAATTCTTGGCCTCGGCAAAGTTTGCGAGCTCCTCCACCGCCATCGAGCATAACCTCGCTGTACTCAATATCAACGTCGATGTGGTGTGGTCTATCATCGAGGAAGAGGATGCAACGCCGATGGAATCTTCTGCTGCTGTGCTGATGACGCCGATAGCGCGTCGTCGTCAGCGACACCGGTGGTGACGACCCGCGCTGGGTTCAAACCCGGCATGCTTGGCAATGGCTCTTGCTAAACACCGCGACAAGTGGGTCGGCCGGTTGCTGCTCAGATCCGTGGTCCGCACAACAACCTCTTCGTCACCGAGACACGGTCGATTCAAATTCCACAAATAAAATGTCACCGAATGGGCGGTACCTCGTCGGGAGCGAACTCGGTCCCATTGCTTTCCATCATCGAACACGACGTCCCGTGTTACATGCGACTTCCTTTGGTGGTTCATACATCCTGTATGCCTTGTGTAGGAATTCGAGGTATTTAATTTGTAAAATTAATCATCCAATTAGTTATAGTATTACAAATTAAATATTCGCTCTCGATATATTGTATATATTTGAAGTGGTACATATACATCTTTACAAAATTTAAAGCATCAATTCCGTACACAAGTCATTACAATACCGAGTCTTCGTACATTACACACACAAATTATTCAAAGTTCATATTATACAAGTAGGGTGACCGCCAAATAAGTGATAAAATACCAAAACGCAGCGGAAATAACAAACCATAAGGTGGCAATAAATAAAAGCCAACCACTGCCCTTACCCACAAGGCAACCGACCGGAAACCACCGAGCTAGTCAGTCCCTTGCAAGTCGGTCTCACAATAGTTGATCCCTTGGAGATCAACATTCTCTAAAATTGCAGCAAGCGGATTGAGTACAAAGTTGTACTCGCAAGTCTTACAAACAAAAGAATATAGATGCATTCATGTATCAAAGGAAACACTACTACACCAAGTAGTTTTCAGCACAAAACAGTTTTCTTTGCAATAGAGTAATAGATTTTAAAGAAATTTAGCAAATTTATTTTTAAATGTTTAAATAACAGCTAGACAAAATTTATAAACATAATTAACTTTCTAGATGTGACTTCCCAACAACCATCACAACATAGCATGAATTACCTATTTATACCATCCGATTTTGTGAGCCCCCGAAATCGAATCCGTTTCAAGCCAAGTGATTGCATCCGAGGTACAACACTTAACAAGGAACGGAAACGATTTTGAGTGCCCGAATATGTGGCTCATGTTAGCTCCCACGGATTAGTGGCTAACATGCACATATCCAAACACAACATGGGAGCATGGGTGCGGAGAGAGGAAGAGACTGACATGTGGGGACCACATGTTGGGATTACTCATATTAAATTATTTTGATGATAAGAGTTCATATTAAGCTTTAATTAAAAAATTAAATAAAATCCAAATGTTGAATTTCTCCAACTACTAACTAACAAAAGATTTTTAAAAGCTCAGAAAATTGGGATGTTACAAACCTCCCCCTTAAAGGAATCTCGATCCTGAGATTCAAGTTAGCTAGAGAAGAGGCTATGGAACTCGGCTTTCAGGTCTCCTTCACGCTCCCATGTTGCTTCTCCCTATAAGTGGTTGCTCCACTGACCTTTGCAAAAATGAACAGTCTTGCTTCTGGTATGACGCTCTGTGACATCCAAAATCTTGACTGGCTGCTCTTTGTAAGTGAGATCTTCTTTCAACTCAATTGAATCTAATGGGGTTTGTTTTTCTGGCACACGAAGACACTTCTTCAACTGAGAGATATGAAAGACATCATTCACTCCTGCTAACGACTGCGGTAGCTCTAACTGATAGGTAACTTTTCCATGGCATTCTAAAATCTTGAATGGACCAACATACCTAGGGGCAAGCTTCTCTTTGGCATGAACCTTTTGACACGTCTGAGTGGAGTAACTCGAAGATAAACATAATCTTCTGGTTCAAAGCTGAGATCACGACGGCGATTATCAGCATAGCTTTTCTGCCTCGACTGAGGTATCTTCAATCTTTCTCTGATCATGGCCACTTGTTCTTCTGCTTCTTGTATAATATCTGGTCCAAATACCAAACGTTCAGTTGTTTCTAACCAATTCAAAGGGGTCCTGCAAGCACGACCATACAAAACTTCAAATGGTGACATTTGCAGACCGGCTTGATAACTGTTGTTGTACGAAAATTCTGCATACGGTAAACTCTTGTCCCACTACTACAGAAAAGTATATCACAGACGGTTCAGAACTATCATCACAGACGGTTTTTGAACCGTCTGAATTTTTATGTCCGTGATAAGGATCAACACAGACGGTTTTTAGTTGAAACCGTCTTTGAAGGGGCACTATCACAGACGGTTTCAACCAACAACCGTCTCTGATATAAGCATATCAGAGACGGTTGTTGGTTGAAACCGTCTGTGATAGTGCCCCTTCAAAGACGGTTTCAACTAAAAACCGTATGTGATAGTTCATTTATACCTAATTTTTTTTTAATTATTCTCGGCTAGCCTCAGGAATTGCTAGCCATGCCCTCTGAAAACTAGCAAGCTAGCAGAAATCAGATACATCACACATATGAATCAACTGTTGACACAACTCAAAGTGATCATTTAAAACACAAAATCAATTACAAAAGATTATGTTCAAGTATATATTGTCGCTAGATTTACATTTGAATTACAACAACTCAAAATGATCAATTACAATCGAATCAATATTTTTAAGATCGTTCAGCGGTGTCGACAGAGTGAAACTCTCCGTTGGCATGAGCGATCTTCATCTTGATGAAGGCGCAGAGCATCCCTCGAACCTCCACGACCTCTTTCATAGCGAGTACATCTAAATCTATTGTTATCTCCTGTCGCTAGCATGAGTAAAGTAGTAAGTATATACATTTTTAAATTTATATTTAAGAAATAATTATTGCGAGATTGACAAACATCGGGATCTTTCATCTTAACACTAACCAATTGCCGCATATGATGGCAAACGTAGAATGCACATAGGTTATCTTGTTTTTGCTGGCGACACTGCGAAAATAGAATTACATATGTAGGTACAGTCAGTTCGAGACACATTATTACGAAGTATGATATAGCATTATTGTGTTGTAGCGCGTACCGAAAATTGCGTCTTATGTTGTAGTATGGCGCTAGATCCTTTGTATAGCCCTCTTTGCGCAACATAGTTGATGAATGACATGGATGATCATAAAAAGTTATTCTCAGCCATTTTAAAAGAAGGAAGACTATAATAGAGTTATGTATGGAGGAAATGAGCATACCTGTCGAGTATTTCTTTCAGAAGGGTAAAGTCGTGGTTTTTGTTTAGTAGGGAATCAAGGTATATTACCTTGTTCCTCTTTGGTATAAGGACTAATAAGATCTAGTGGAACCTACTCATGTATATCGCTATAGTCATAAACCAAAGTTCGTGTTGCGTATAAAGTACAAATGGAATTTGTATAGCAAATAGTGAAGCACTTACTTCTGGTTGTACGACACCTTTATATAGTCTTTGTCATCCTGAGCAAGCAATCCCATCGTTATGTATTTGACGACGTAGGATGCGTCTTCGTTGATGGTTTGCTCAGAGATGACATGTGGGTCGAGAAAACCCACCGGTTCGTTCTGTCGATGGACATGTTTCATCATGTATCTATACATAAGCAATGAGTTGTGATATTTATTGGTATTACGTGAGTATAGAACTTGATTGTACACACTAATAGTGTCCAGCATCGTAGAAGTAAGGCGTCGAGGGTAGCGAGGTTGAATGGGTCGAATAAGTCATCGAAGCCCACGACGAAGTGGCCCGGCTCAAGGAAGAAATGCTCCTTCATGTATTTGACGGTTATTCCAGTATCGCACCCCTCATGTTGGGTCTTTTGCATGTACCAGGAATACAAAGACTGACAAGCTACTCTAGTGCTTGCTAGCACTGTGTCGGGGGTCAATTTACTTCCGATGGAGTATTTCCCGGGCTTGGGAGGCGCCTTAATGTTCTTTGATTTCGATTTGGCCTTAAGTTTCCTGTGGCACGTCTTCCCATGAGACAACACAGGAACCGATATGGTGACACGCTTTTCTTGTTCCTTCAGCGTGTTCTCCACGGGAACTGATGAGGCGGCCTTCTGAAGCGAAGGATGAGGTGGAGTCATCGAGGGTCCTGATGGAGAGGCATTATCGTGTCGAGATTGCAGAACTGTAGGGTCCAGGGCGATGTCCTTCTTGGGCCACTGGATAAAAGTGTGCATGGCATCCCCTAATGTTCTGTTGTCCTCGTTCGGGCGAATCTCCAGTGGGATGGCCATGAAATTATCATGTACCATGTCCACCTGGACCCTGGCGTAACCCTACACCAGTTGGGCACCGTGCTGCACTGCCCCTTCCTGGTATGGATAGACCATCCCCCGCCTAGCCTCAATAGGAATGTACCACACCATCCTCACTTGGAGTTTGCAGGGCGTCGGCTCCTACAAAATGATACACAATTAGCTAAGGCGTCATATAGGTCTATCTTTGGAGCATTCCAGAGATGTACATTACCTTGATGTCGTCGATGGGTAATTGAACGTCGTCATGTCCTGAATTATGTGTGGACGCGGCGCTACTCCGATGTTGAGGAGGACTGGCTCCCAAAAAACTAGGGGTGGCTTGCGATTGGTATAGGAGTTGATTTATTTGATCATGAAGTCTTGTTATCTGTCCCTGAAATTTTTCAGTAAGCACTTCTTCCAACCAAGCATCATGCTCATCCTTGGATCTCTTCCTACTCCTGTACGTGTCGGAGTCGTGTTGGAATCCATCCATCCAAGGTACGCAAAGCCCAACGCCTCGCGTGCGACCCAGGTGCTCCTTGTTTCGTAGGGCCGTAGATAGTAGATCCTTCTCCCTGTTCGCTTCGAAGGAACCTTCGAAACACGCGGAAGTCAATGCTTCCTGTAAGAGGTCATCATGTTATTATAGATACTATGCAAGAGGTGATCATGTTATTATAGACACTACGTAGTTTGACATATTTACTAGATGTTGGGACACTGCCTCGTCTACCGGGTTTGTGATAGAGATGCCGCCCGAAGACGTGGCTGATGCCCTCGCTCTTAACCAGGCTCGAGCACGCTCATCTAAGATATCTGTAAATGGTCTTGTAGCGCTCTCGTTCTCCGCCACCCATTGCGTGGTTTTACCAGCGTACCCAGCGGTGTCGAGTTTATGGGGCTGGGTGTTTTGTGCCTGGAGAGCTTTGTACGCCGCACTTTGCTCCTAAAATTCGGTCGTCGTCTTCATCCGCACAAAGATGTCCTATATATCCCGCGACAAGAAATGATACTTCGTGAAGGGCGTCCGACCCGTATTCACATACTTCGTGACAAGCGTGCTCTTGAAGGTCCTCCACGCGTGTCCCATCGAGAGCAATGTCTGCTGTTGCACGCGTGCCTGGTCTGCTTCTAGGATAACGAACAAGCCTGAAATTTCAGTCCACAGCTGGCCTCTCTCTTCCTCCGTCAGAGACTTCCAGCTTGGTGTAGTGATGGGGACCCGTTCCCTTCCAAGTATCCCGCAGATGGTCCGGAAGCTCGCCGCTGCTTTCTTGGGACTCAGAGGGACCACGACGTCACTGACCTCTGTGATAGTCATTCGGCCCGCGGGCAATTTCGATATTCCTATTCCATCTCGCCACGTACCACTTTGATCGGAGATCCAGACGCATTCGGCGACGTCGATGGCGGCGGCGAAGACGGTGCCTCTGCCATCTCACTTACTTGCTATCTAAATAAGTTACATACGCAATGAACTAAAATTTCATGGATTGCAAGTTGATATCCATAATATTTAAAGAAAGATACAAACATAATACCAAAAAATAATAATGACTATTTACAATGCCATGGATTGCACTTGACAAAGAAGTCTTACTCAGCAAACAACATCAAATTCGAGGCATTTTCTTATAAATATGCCATGTTAGCATATTTGTTAACAAGCACCCTTGAACAGCAGTAGTAGGGTTATGCAACTTAAAGTCTAATGTTGAGCACATTTTATTCCTACTTGTATATATATTGGTCGGGCGTCGGGGTCTCTTTGCATATATACCACCAATGTACTTGTACATAAATTGGCCCATTGGCCTCATAATGAATATCAGCGCTATTCATAACATAAAGTACATGTGTGCAATGAAAATACACAGATCAAACAAAGGTTCAATCATCAATGCGTGATATCTACCTAGATGAGAACTTAACAAAATTGGTGCCACTAAACAAGACAATGTATCAATTCATGTCATGTATTGGACAACTATCAGCTAGAAAGATTCTACGGTACAGATAACGAACCTCAAGTACTGCCCCAGATGAATACTTCAATACTCATAGAAAAGCTTTGTTTGCCTCGCCTCTCGATGATTGTTCAACTGCATGAAGTTGAAACTATTTAGCAGATGTTACAAGCATATATTATCTATAATCAATCAATTACTACCTAAAGTTTTCTAGCACAAAAAAACTTAAGTCATAATCATATATCGTCCAAGCTACGCAAATAACAATATTAACCGATCTCTACTACTAACAAATACAAGTTAACCATATGTCCGTATCAATACAAGTAAACAATATCACAGTGATAATCTCTCCTAGGCTCCTAGCCCCAGCAATTGAATAGCAACGGCATAGAGCTACAAAGAGTGTAGCACACCAAACACAACTGATAATATGCAAATCCAACTGCAGAGCAGCAGTTCAATATACCACCGATTCTGCCACGGCACTGCATCAATCCACACCAAACCTGTGTAGCAGGGGCGTCGGGGTCGGGGAGGCCAGGAGTACCAGGGGAGTCGGGGAGCGGGGAGTACAGCAGGGGCGTCGAGGTCGGGGAGGCCGGGAGTACCAGGGGCATCGGAGTCGGGGACGCGGGGGAGTAGCAGTCGGCGTCGGGGAGGATGCTTCGGCCGCAGGGGAGGTGAAGGGGCGCGCGAGAGTAAGGAGAGGGACGAGTTAAGGGTAATCAAACCCTAACGATTCCTCTTATATAAAGGAATATCATAGACGGTTCTACTATGGAACCGTTTGTGATAAGTCATCACAGACGGTTCCATAATAGAACCGTCTGTGATATGTTGTATAGGGTTTATGTGAGAAGTCATCACAGGCGGTTCCGTAACAGAACCGTCTGTGATATGAAACTATCACAGACGGTTCCATAATAGAACCGTCTGTGATGACTTCGCATAGAAACCCTAAACCCTCATATCACAGACAGTTCCATAACAGAACCGTCTGTGATATAGTCACATCAGAGACGGTTTCAAAACGGAATAGTCTGTGATGTGTCATATCAAAGATGCTGCTGTTATGGAACCGTCTGTGATGACTTATCACAGACGATTCCATAAACGAACCGTTTGTGATAACTTCCTGACACAATTCCAAATCATTTGATTGTTGTTGGACCGAAAAGGCGACTAGAGGGGGGTGAATAGAAGCACACTCACTTTTTTACAAAATAATTGATTCAATAGGATTTTACTCCAGTAGCTATGGAGGCTATGAAGATCAATATATCAGTACAACGGAAGACTAATATTGAATCCAATTTAAACCCCTAAGCAATATGACAAAATCAACAAAGACTAAAGCAATTGAGCACTTTGGTGGTCGACCTCGGGCTCCTGGCGGTCGGCCGTGACCACAGCGGTCGACCGGTGGTCTTGGGCGGTCTGACCACTGGCCTCAAGAACAGATCAAAACAGCCCCGATGATGAAGTTGCAAATAGATGAAACTTTTGATCTACAACTCCAAACTCGATGAAACTTGGAACACACCTTGTCTATGATGTCAGGAACCTAGTCCAATCGAAGATTGTGACAATTCTTGGAAGAATAACGATCCTTTTCCGTTTGATTGAAGAAGGGTTTAAAACCGAGTCAAAATAAAAACTAAATCCAAAATCTTGCTCGTGGGTGATTGATGATCAAGATGATCCTAGATTTGTTCCCACATGTCACATCAAGCTAAATAACATGGAGAATTCAAGTAAAAACTCGCGGATCAAAGAAAGACTCAAAATCATCAAATAAAGAGAAAGAACGCAATGAGACAAAATATTGATCAAACTTTCATTGGATTGATTTGATCTGATTTTGGTTTATAGCCACTCCATAAATAAAGGACAAAGCTCAATCTATGAGCACGAAAATCACATCAAACTCTCTAGAACCCTAGCCTCCACAAAAGCTCTCTCTAAGCAAATTAGGGTTTCAAATAGCAAAAGAGACAAAGTAAAACTAGAGAGGGGGTGCAGCCACCACCCTCCTCTATTTATAGTGGGGGCTTAGACCTTCTAGAAGTTTGACTCAATTGGGCTCCCGTTAAGGACCAAAATAAACGGGTCACATACGCACGCATTTTAATGCGCCATCTTTAACACCTCTTGACCTAATTAGCTACACCTTGCGCCATATTGCGCCTCGAATTAGCCAATAGGTACCATTGTCCATCTTGCACCACGCTTGAGTACATTAACCTCACCCGGCATCGTCGATCGTTCTAGACCTCAGCTCACCAAGCCTAGTCCCGATCATCCTCGCGGTTGATCCACGTTGACCACCAAGCAACCTGCACAACAATAGACAAGTTAACCAAATCCAGGAACAAGTTCTTCACAACTTGATCCATGTTAGTCAAAACATGCATCATGCAACACATATGCACTCAAACTCATGTCTTTGACCTAACAACCGAACATCGCCGCCACGAAGGCCGACGATCCAAGTGAAAATCGGTCAGACTGCCCCTAGGGCCGGTCAGACCGCCCACACTGGCCGGTCTGACCGCCACCTATTGGCCGGTCAGACCGCCAGTTGGGACTTAGCCGATTTCAGTCTCTGAAATTCCGAAACCTACTGGAATTTTCAAACCAATAGAACGTTTGACTGGAGACTCCAAAAATTATGGGACCAAGTGCAATAGATTCCCCTCTCTTGCCTACACCCTTTATTTTTGGCCCAGCTCAAAACACCATTTCTGAAGTTGGCCGGTCTGACCGCCGCTATGGTCGGTCCGACAGCCCTTAGGCTTAGGCGATCGGACCGCTGAAACCTGACAACACTGTTTCTTTGCCAAAAACACGCAAAACGACAAACCTTTAACACCATTGCCAATTTGTTACATCATCCTAAGATCTGGAGCATATCCCCATGATATCCACAATTGTAAATTCATTTATCTTAAAAAATTAATATATAATACAACTCAACTCCAAATCAAGTGAAACCAATTTTGATACTCCACATTACAATGAAGTCCACATTGACATCAATATCAGAGATGACAAGTCCATAACACATGACAATTCCACGTTAACATGAAATTGCAATAGAATAAATATTCTTAATTCGAATATAGCCCTTCGTGATGATCGACACGCATATAGCTAGCTTCTTTACTGGGTTCTTCCCCGAGCCTGATGCCGTCTCCGAAAGGAGCCATGCAGTAGGAGCCTCATCTGAAGGCGAAGTAGTCACAACAGGTTCTTGTGCTGAAATATCTGATCTAGCTTCAGGGCTTAGCTTGTCCATCATCTCCAAAATTGAGGAAATCATCACCCGTCGACCGCGTGAAGGAGGTGAACCATCTTGAGTCTCCGGTCATGTGACGTGAATAGCCGGAGTCCACAAACCACGTGTCCTTTCTCTTTTCGCGGAAATCCTGAAAATCAAGGCACAGAAGAACGATGTGTCTCGATATCGGGGTTAGTTAAACACGACTTAGGAACCCAGTACTGAGACACACGTCTGCGAGTAGTATGCAAAGCAGAAGTGCTATCCTTGATTTTATTTGAAATTCTGTTATGAGCAATGGTTAAACTAACATGAGAGTTATCATGTCTAGGAGCATGATGATGAGCATGTGACACAAATCCTAAACCAGTTTTCTTCTTTTCTATGTTACCATGTCTCATAAAAGCTCTAGACTGATTGGATGAAATTTTAGCAAAATATTTCTTATCATTTTTCAACCTACGCCAACAGAACACAACCAAATGCCTATCCTTTTTGCAATAGGTGCAATGGTACTTGATACCACTAGGAGAAGCACCCTTTGACTTAATAGATGGTTGGACAACACCTGCAGATTTAAAGATAGTTTTTGCAGGTTGGGTTTTGAATTCAACTAACCCATTTTCCAAGACATGAGTAACTTTTGGCTTAGAATTATCTTGGACATAATTGTATCCTAGTCCTTGCTTCTTGTAAGGAGTTTTAGACTTGTCCAGAATCATGTTTAATTGTTTCTTACCTTTAGAGAATTTTTCTAAGGTATCCTTAAGATAAGCATTTTCTTCTTCAAAATTAACACATGATTCGTAGGTTTTACCCTTAATGGCTCTAGCATATTTCTCCTTATATAAAGCGGTTTTAAGTTTAAGAGATGGACAAGAAGCACATGTAGCAGACTCAATACTGTCCTTAAGCTTGGCATATTTAGCTCTAACTGCTTCTAAGCTATCTTTGACTTCGTGTTCGCGTTCTATGCAGAAAGTGCAAATGCTAGAATCAACCACACCAGAAGCAACCAACTTGCTAGAGTCTAAGCATTTTTCACGTGGAGCAAATTTAACCTCAACTAGCTCAGTCCTAGCATTTTCAAGTTGTTGCAAAGTAATATTATGAGCAGATTGCAGTTTAGCAAATTCTGAGTGCATAGCATGTCAAGATGAACATTCATCAGATTCAAGAGTCTTAGCATTTGTAAGTTCTAAAGTCAAACTATCTACTTGTGACTCTAAGTCCTTGTTCTTGGCCATGATAAACTCTAAAGCCTTATCCTGACTCATGAGTTGCTCAAAGATAGATTCACATCTATCAGAAAGGACATCATAAGAGGGAGGTACCTCATCGTTGTCGTCGCCAGCGAGTCGGCCATGAAGCACAAGCCGGTGAAGTCCTTGGCCTTCCCCTTCTTCTTGTTTCGAGGGATCTCCTCCTCCCTGTCCTCCTCGCTCCCGTAGTCAACATCGCTTATGGATTGTTCCCCAAAAGCGGCAAGAACCCTGGCGGCCTTCGTCGACTTAGCGAAGATCATACCTTGAGTTGTTCCATTGAGGCTTCTTCCAAGTGACTTTCCCTCCTTACGGTTGCTCTTACCTTTCACTTGGGGAAATTTGCGGATATATTTAAGCTCACCACACTCATAGCAAGTCACAGGACCTTCTCTATTTGCTTTCACATATTGTTATAGGCCCGTGTGGCTTTTTGACTATGAGGACCAACTCGACCTCGGGAGACTCTTAAACCAGCAAGCGAAAATTCAGAAGAAGACTCGGAAGACCCATCGAAGCTCTCTTGGCGGTGCGCTACCAAAGCCATATTTTCCTTCTTGAGATGATCAATCCTCTTGATCTCATGAGTCTTGAGCTTGCTATAGAGCAGCTCCAAAGTCAGATCAGAGAGGTTGACGTTCTCCTCAATGGCGGTAGCCTTTATCTCCTACTCCTTGGTGTTGATTGCAGCCAAGATGTGGGTGGCATTTTGGGCGAGAATATTCAATACCAAAACACTTTTTATTGATTAATCCGTCTATTAAAGTGATGAAAAAATGTCATCGATGCTCTCTCCAAGACGCATCTCGAATTTGTTATATTCACGCTTATAGACTGTTTGGCGTACTTTCTTGATTTAGGACGAACCCTCATGGTAGGTTTCGAGGGTGTTCCAAATCTCGTGTGCAGTCTCAAGATTATAAATCCGATCATACTCTTGTCTACCAAGCCCACAATATAAGAGGTTTTTAGCCTTAGTGTTGTTAGCCAAGAGGGTTGCTTTGGAGCCGTAGTAACCGGGAATAACGGCGGGGCTCGAACAACCTCCCATATAGCTTGTCCTTCGTCTCAAGGAAGACTCGCATGCGATTCTTCCAATAGGGATAGTCATGCCCATCAAAGATATGCGGCTTGGTGGAGTATCTATCCATCGCCAAGTTCAGTGACCGGTTAAGATCAAGATTGAACCAACCGGACTCGATACCACTAGTTGGACCAAAAAGGCGACTAGAGGGGGTGAATAGAACACGCTCACTTTTTCACAAATAATTGATTCAATAGGATTTTACTCCAAGAGCTATGGAAACTATGAAGATCTATATATCAGTACAGCGGAAGACTAATATTGAATCCAATTTAAACCACTAAGCAATACGACAAAAATCAACAAAGACTAAAGCAATTTAGAGCACTGACGGTCTGACCTCTGGGTCCTGGCGGTCTGACCGCTGACCCCGGCGGTCTAACCGGTGGCCTTAGGCGATCGACCACGCATCAAGAAGATCAAAACAAATTTCCCCATGACGAAGTTGCAAATAGATGAAACTTTTGATCTACTACTCCAAACTCAATGAAACTTGGAACACACCTTCTCTATGATGTCAGAAACCTATTCCAATCGAAGATTATAACAATTCTTGGAAGAATAACGATCTTTTTCCGTTTGATTGAAGAAGGGCTCAAAACCGAGTCAAAACAAAAACTAGATCCAAAATCTTGCTCGTGGGTTATTGGTGATCAAGATGATCCAAGATATGTTCCCACATGTCACAGCAAGCTAAATCACGTAGAGAATTCAAGCAAAAACTCACGGATCAAAGAAAGACTCAAAATCATCAAATATAGAGAAAGAACTCAATGAGACAAAACATTGATCAAACTTTCCTTGGATTGATTTGGTTTGATTTTGGTTTACAACCACTCCATCAATGGAGGACAAAGCTCAATCTATTAGCACGAAAATCACATCAAACTCTCTAGAACCCTAGCCTCCACAAAACCTCTCCCTCAGCAAATTAGGGTTTCAAATAACAAAAGAGACAAGTAAAACTAGAGAGGGGGTGCAGCCACCACCCTCCTCTATTTATAGTGGGGGCTTAGACCTTCTAGAGTTTGACTCAATTGAGCTCCCGTTAAGGCCCAAAACAAATGGGTCACACACGCACATATTTTAATGCGCCGTCTTTAACACCTCTTGAACTAATTAGCTACACCTTGCACCATCTTGCGCCTCGGATTAGCCAATAGGTCACCCTTGCCCATCTTGCACCACGCTTGAGTACATTGACCTCACCCGGCATCGTCGATCGTTCTGGACCTCACCTCTCCAAGCCTAGTCCGGATCATCCTTGCCGTTGATCGTCATTGACCACCAAGCAACCTGCACAACAATAGACAAGTAAACCGAATCTGGGAACAAGTTCTTCACAACTTGACCAATGTTAGTCAAAACATGCATCATGCAACACATATGCACTGAAACTCATGTCTTTGACGTAACAACCGAACATCGCCGCCACGAAGGCCGACGATCCAAGTGAAAACCGGTCGACGCCCCGTGGCTGGTCGACCGCCCATCGCCGGCTCGACCGCCACCTATTGGCCGGTCGGACGCGCGGATTGGGACTTAGCCGATTCGACCTCGAAATTCCGAAACCTACTGGAATTTTCAAACCAATAGAACGTTTGACTGGAGACACCAAAAATTATGGTACCAAGTGCAATAGATTCCCCTCTCTTGCCTACACCCTCTATTTTTGGCCCAGCTCAAAACACCATTTCTGAAGTTGGCCGGTCTAAAAGCCGCTATGGTCGGTCCGACCACCGTTAGGCCGGTCGGACCGCCTGAAACCTGACAGCACTATTTCTTTGCCAAAAACACGCAAAACGACAAACCTTTAACCCCATTGCCAATTTGTTACATCATCCTAAGATCTGGAGCATATCCCCATGATATCCACAATTGTAAATCCATTTATCTTAAAAAATTAATATATAATACAACTCAACTCTAAATCAAGTGAAACCAATTTTGATACTCCACATTACAATGAAGTCCACATTGACATCAATATCAGAGATGACAAGTCCATAACACATGACAATTCCACGTTAACATGAAATTGCAATAGAATAAATATTCTTAATTAGAATATAGCCCTTCGTGATGATCGACACGCATATAGCTAGCTTCTTTACTGGGTTCTTCCCCGAGCCTGATGCCGTCTCCGAAAGGAGGCAATTCGTCAAATTTATTATACTCTTCCTCATCCACGACATTCTCAACTCCGACAATCCTTCTTTTTCCATGAAGAACTACGTGGCGGTTCTTATTTGCCGGGTCCATTACATACAAAACTTGAACAGCTTGCTTAGCAAGTACGAATGGTTCGTCCTTATATCTGACACGTTTGAGGTCCACAGTAGTGATGCCGTACTTGTCGACCTTCATGCCCTACGAAAGTTTAACCCAATGGCATCGAAACAGGGGGATCTTGAAAAGTACATAGTCGAGCTCCCAGATCTCCTCTATGAACCCATAGTAGGAGTTCAACCCACGTGCCCCGTGGTATTGAACTGCTCGTGAAACACATCTATCACGGACACAACTGCTTACGGACTATGCTTCTCCTATCCCGAGCCAGTATAAAATGTGTACCCATTTATGTCTTATTCTTGCCATGTCCCAATTATAAATTTTGGCCATTTTGGCAACCATAGCAGCGTATTATCACTTGATGACCTCCCTGTGAATCGCACCTTTAACCATTCGTTGAACCGACGGTTGTGCTCTCTCGTGATCCAAACCTCCGACCGGTTTGTATTCTGTTGGCGTACAATGTCTTTGTGCTCGTCGATGTACAAGGACACTTGGGTCATGTGTTGCAAGACTGTCAAATGGGCTTGCGTGTACGTATCTAGATCGGGAGTGATTGCTTTCCTTCCGATGGTCCCGATACCCTCCAGTCTCCTCTCATGACGAGATAGAGGCACACCTATCGGTTCCACCTCATCCATGTAGTCGACGCATAACTCAATGACCTCTTCGGTTGCATTACCTTCGATGATGCTGCCCTCCGGCCGAGATCGATTTCGTACGTAGGACTCTCTCGAACGGGTACATATGACATAGGAACACAGGGCCGCATATCTTTATCTCTTTCACAAGGTGAACAATGAGATGGACCATGATATTGAAAAATGACGGAGGGAAATACATCTCAAGATGACATAGAGTCGTCACCACCTCGTCCTGCAGAGCATCTAGTACTTTAGGATCGATTACCTTCTGAGCAATTGAGTTAAAGAAATAACACAGCCTAAAGATTGCCACTCGGACCTTGTTCGACAAGATACTCCTAATTGCAACAGGAAGTATTTGTGTCATCAGCACATGACAATCATGAGACTTTATACTAAATAATTTCAAATCTTCTATGGAAACAAGTTTCTTAAAATTGGTAGAGTAACCAGACGTAACTTTCACACCATGCATGCTTTCGCATAGTTCATATCTCTCGGCCTTGGACAAAGTGTAGCAAGCTGGGGGAAGGTACGTTCATCCTTTATCGGTCTCTTTTGGTGCTAACTCGGTCCTTATGTTCATATCAACCAAGTCACACCGTGTGTTAACACCATCCTTTGTTTTGCCACTAATATTCAGTAAGAGACCAATCAAGCTATCACATGCATTCTTCTCCACGTGCATGACGTCGATGCAGTGACGAACTTCTAAGTGCTCCCAATAAGACAAGTCCCAAAAAATTGACCGCTTCTTCCAGATGTTTTTCCGACGTGTCCTTAATTTACGTCCCTTCCCAAGCACAACATCGGTATACTTAACCATATCATAGACCTCTTTCCCTCTAAAAGCTCTTGGAGCTGAACCGTCCTCCTTATTTCTGTCGAATTATTTCTTCATCTTGTGGTATGGGTGAATCCTGGGAAGAAACCTACGGTGACGAATATACATAGTTTTGTGTGAGTTGTTCAGCCATACACTCTCGGTACTATCTAAGCATGCGGACATGCTTGACTCCTTTTGTACTGAACCCCGACAGGTTACCAAGGGCAGAAAAATCATTGATGGTGCAGAACAACATGACACGTAAAGTGAAGTTCTCTCGTTTGTACGCATCCCATATTTGTACCCCTTCGTTCTATAGTGTCACAAGATCTTCCAGTAATGGTGCTAGGTACACATCAATATCGTTCCCAGGTTGCTTCGGCCCTTGGTTAAGTAGTGACATCAAAATGTATTTCCGCTTCATACACAGCTAAGGAGGAAGGTTGTAAATACATATATTCACGGGTCAGGTGCTATGTCGGCTGCTCATGTTACCGAAAGGATTCATTCCATTTGTACTCAACCCTAACCTTATGTTCCTCGGTTCTGCACCGAACTCTTCGAATCTCTAATCGAAGTTTCTCCACTGGGTAGAATCAGTATGGTGTCTTAGTTTTCCATCCTTCTTACGCTCCTCTGAGTGCCAACACATCAATCTTGCCTCCTTTTGATTCGCAAATAAACGCTTCAAACGTGGGATCACAGGTAGATACCACAACATCTTAGCAAGAGGTTCTTGCTTCACCTTAGCTGTATTCTTAGACTTGTATCGGGATGCTTTGCACACGGGACAATAATGTATGTCTGCATACTCTTTACGGTAGAGGATACAATCGTTCGGACATGCATGTATTCTTTCTACTTCCATTCCCAATGGACAAAGAACCTTCTTGGCTTGGTAGGTGGTCTTTGGGCCACACGTTTCCCTCGGAAGGATTTCCGCTAGAAACCTAACAATCTTAGTGAAACTCTTGTCGGACCAACTATTGCTTGCCTTCAATTTCAGCAGTTCAAGCACGGTTGACAATCTTGTGTATTCCGGCTTGCAGCCAGGGAACAAAGGTTTCCCCGAGTCCTCCATTAAGCCCTCAAATTTATAAAGCGTGTCTCATCAGTAGTTCCCTTACGCACGCGTAGCATCCGATCAGTTGTCATCATCGACCTATCCTCATCAAAAGTGATCCACATCCGGCATATTGTTGACTTCTTCGGTGATGTTGTCATTATTAACTTCCTGTATGATCTGCTCTTCACCGTGACTGGTCCAATATGTATACCCTTTTTTGAAACCCCTTCGAATCAAGTGAGCTTCGATCTGCACCGGGTTGTCAAACATTTTTATATTACCACAATCAATGCATGGACAATAAATAAATTTTATCCCCTTCTTCAACATATCCTGCTCGGTGGCTCTTCTAAAAGCAAACACGCCATTAGTGTACTCTTTACTCACACGGTTCTCAACGTACATCCAATTTCGGTCCATCTACAATACACGTAACAAATTAGTATTAAATTATATTAATAAACCACAAGTACTCTAACTATTAACCAAACATACTAAAATTTATTAGTGATTAACCTAGAGCAAATTTAAAGGGTTGTGTACAGATCGTTACCCTCAGAGCTCACGGCAAATATCCTGTAATACTCTGAAAAAAATAATATTAATATTAGTAATAATCGCGTCTTAAGGGTCGGAGAGTAATTAATTAAATAGTGATAATAATTAATTAATTATTAACCTCTTAAGGGCCTGGGTATAATTAAATAAAACAGTACTCATAAAAAAACGAATTTCAGAATATTTTTAGAGCCATATAAATAGTTGTGGAGTTTCTAGCAAACCCTAGCAGCATCAACCAACGAATCCAAATTAATAAAGTAAATAATCCAAAGCAGCATCAACCAACGAATCCAAATTAATAAAGCAAATAGTCTAGTCCAAATGATATACTAAACATTATTCAATAACTAACATGTCCAAGTGTAAACCAATATTGAATGAAAAGTTATTATGGCGAATGATCATGTGTTGTCCATGTGCTCTACTCGCTCTCAATTACGGCATCCTCGAAGATCACCTAAAAACAACAATAGAGCAAGGGTGAGTCCACGACTCAGCAAACACATCCATAAACAACGAACAATAATAAATCAACAGCATTCAATAACTTCATTATCATCACATGCACTTCCATTCACATTCTTATTCATCAATCTCAAATATCAATGCAACTCTAATCTATATGTCCACATGCACTTCTTTTCGCGTATACCGGTATAGCATGAGTGAATGCTCGCGACAACATTCACTCTCAAGCCCGTTCCTCCAAAAGGATCGGGGACCTCCTCCACTCAGTGGAGTTGTGATCAATCATGATCACCTTCTCATATGCAAAGATGCTTATGAATGCAAACATGCAAACTCCATCATAAACATCATATCCAACTTTCCATCATGCTCATCAACAAAGATATAAACATACCAATTATTTGTTTGCAATTAAACAGAATAAAAGCACAACAATAATGGTACTGAAAGATAAAGAATCACAGTGATCGATCATTGATCGCTGTCTACTATGCACTTGCCTTTACTAGTTGCGACGCACGATTTGATTAGAAGACGGCAACAAGCACGACGCCTCTCCTATATTAAATACACACATCTCAATACAAGCTACAGCATCATAAGAATAACAATCAATATACATCGCTCCTACACGTCCCCAAATATACCACATTACGCCGGTACCGAAAAGCTACTAAAAAGAGCGTAACTTTTGACTCGAAAGTCCGATCACCACAAACCACCCCATTCTGGATTCTTTATAAAATTATCCACCTTTTCTTAGATTACGAAGACTTCTAATTAAATCATTTAACCCTCCGTATTTAGCCCCGAAAGCCGATCTGTCCGCTTCGGAACAGCAGACTTAATAAATTCATAACTTTTGTTTTACTCAACCAAAATGCGCGTTCTCAGATCCTACAGAACCATTGGACAAATATCTACAACTTTCATGTAGATCAAAAACACTAATTAATCTGTTTACTATTTTTAATAACCGATCTACCAAAACAGCGCCTAAAGACGATAACCCTAAAAACAGCGGTCTTCCGAAAGTCATAACTCAAATTATACTTGTCCGATCGACAAGATAAAATATGCTATAGAAAGATATCGAAATTATCTACAATTAACTAGTAGACGATATTTCCAAATTTTGTCATTAAGACATCCGAATAAACTGTACAACAAAACAGCAGGCTAAACCAATCTACTGTTCGATTTCTTCCCGACTAAAAATATGCTAATTAATTTTCCTTACAAACCTGCTAGCTCTTCTCTCACCATTAATTAACAGAACTAATAAGCTACCCTTGCATGATCAGTAAATCACCAAAGCTAACCATGTGAACAAAACTAATTAACTACTAATGCCCACATGCAAGCAGTATACTCTAATCAAGCTAGCAGCCAAACTAGATAACCACTAAATAATATTATCTAAATGATCTCGCATCATAACCAAGTAAGCCTACAGGATGCATGTAATAAAGATTCACGATCTAACTCAACTGCGTGTCGAAGAAAAGCGCAACGATCGGCGCCAAACAAGCGTAAAAAGCAAATGCAAGATCAAGGGCGTCGGCGGTGGCCAATTGGGCAAACAATTGGTCTCAGTCCCAGGCACACATCACGAACTTCGGTACATTGGATTGCAGCGCAACACACGGTGACGGTGACAAGAATCTGGAAGACAACCAAGCAATGGCTCAGCGGACCTGACAAGCGCAAGGCGATTCACCTCCACGCGGTCCTTGGCGCGTGCATGCGGCGCCAACACTGCGAGGGCTCGGCGGCGCAGGAGCCGGTGCAGCGCGCCTGAGAAAAAGTGGAGGCGGCTGGAAAAATTGCTGGCGGCGCAAGCTCCAGAGAAAAGAAAAGGCTAGGGTTTTCAAAAATAACCACAAACCTATTTATAGCTCATAACAAATTTCCGAAGATTCTATTTTTTCATAAATTCTTTCTATTTAATTACGCCCAAGCCCTTAAGACGGTTTTAATTAATTATTTATTGCTACTATTTAAGTAATTACTCTCCGACCTTTAAGACGCGATTATTAATTATATTTTTTTCAGAGTATTACATTCTACCCCCCTTAACGGAATTCGACCCCGAATTCTACATCGCCGTTCTACTCAAAGAAAACTGCACAGCTGAAATTAAACAATAAAACATCACGTGCCGGCGTGAACAACTCGGTCTTGCTCGCGCATGCGAGACTCCAACTCCCAAGTCGCCTCTCTCGATCGATCGTCCCACGGCACCTTGGCGTATACCAACGTCTTGTGCCTCGGCCTCGCTCAGACCTCTCCGAGAATCGCGCCACGGACGCGACTCAACTGTGAGGTCTTGCTCAATAGTCAACGGCTCTAATGAAATCTTATGCTCGGATCTCTCAAAAACTTTCTCAAGGATCGAGACATGAAACACATTGTGAACTCCACGCATGGACTCAGGAAGATCCAAGCGGTAAGCTAACTTCCCAATTCTTGCAATAATCGAGAACGGTCCAACGTACCTCGGGCTAAGCTTTCCTTTGGTACCGAATCGAACAATACCTTTAGTGGGGGACACTCTCAAGAGCACTGGTCACCCACCGCAAACTCAAGTCACGCCTCCTCAAATCGGCCTAACTTTTCTGCTGCTCGAGCGCTAATGATTACGCCTCACCATGGCCACACGCTCAACGGTCTTACAATCCGGTCTGGACCCAAAATCGCCTTCTCTCCAATCGCATCCCAACAAAGTGGCGATCGCACTTCCGCCCATAGAGAACCTCAAATGGCGCGGCTCTAATCTTGGAATGGAAACTATTATTATAAGCAAACTCGCAAGTGGCAATCGGTCCTCCCAACTACCCTTCAAGATAGAACACAAGATCGCAACATGTCCTCCAAAGTCTGAATAGTCCGCTCTGATTGCCCATCATGCATGGGTGAAAGCAGCATCTTGGCGGAGCTGTGTGCCCAATGCACTCTGCAGACTCTCCCAGAACTTGGAGACAAACTTCGCGTCTCTGTCAGAAACGATGGTCTTTGGCACACCATGCAGTCTTACTATCTCACGCACATATATAGGAGCTAGATCACTCGCTGAATTTGTTGTGCGAATAGGAATGAAGTGTGCAGACTTACTGAATCGATCCACCACTACCCAAACTGCATCCTTCCCTCGCGGCGAACGAGGTAACGCCACTACAAAGTCCATAGAGATATCATCCCAAGGCCACTGGGGTATCTCCAAAGGCTGCAACAACCCTGCAGGACGCTTGTGCTCAGCTTTCACTTGCTGACACACACCACAAGAAGCCACATAATTAGCAATGTCCACCTTCATTCTTTTCCACCAAAAATTCAGTTTCAGATCTCGATACATCTTAGTCTCACCAGGATGAATAGTGTACGGAGTGCGATGTGCCTCCCTCAAAATATCATCCTTGACCTCCGCCTTTTGTGGCACACAAAGACGGCCTTTAAACCTCAAAGTACCAGAATCATCCATACTAAAATCACTCTCTTTACCTCCATCCAGACGCTTCCTAACCTCCTGTAATAACCGGTCACTCTGTTGTGCTTCCCTTTGCGGCGGAATAGCCGACTCAAGAATCAATCGTGTCTCAACATGTGTCGTGCCCGCATAACAATAGGATATACCCATGCGATCAAAATCAGCAATGAGGCAATCTAGAGTAGCGGGAGTCGCCTTGCGACTAAGAGCATCATAACAACATTGGCCTTGCACGGATGATCTTGAATAGTAAGATCATAGTCCTTGATCAATTCCAACCACCTCCTTTGCCTCAAATTCGGATCCTTCGAGTGAAGATATATTTGAGACTCTTGTTATCCGTGAAAAAATCACAAGGCTCGCCAGTATAGATAATGCCTCCAAATCTTGAGAGCAAAAACAACCGCATGACCAACTCCAAATCATGAGTGGGATAATTCGCTCGTGCTTCTTTAAGCGCCTCGACGCATAAGCAATCACCTTACCGTCTTGCATGAGAACACAGCCAAGACCCACTCGAGACGCATCTGAAAAAGCGAGTGAACCGCTTCCTGGCTCGGGAAGAGTGAGAATAGGAGAGGTCACCAACTTTGTCCTTCAAAATCGTAAATAACGCTCACACTCATCAGTCCACTGGAATCTCACACCTTTTTGAGTAAGCTGAGACATCGGTTTGGCAATGATAGAGAAATCCTGCACAAAACGCCGATAATAACCAGCCAAACCCAAGAAACTCCTCACCTCCTTCACACTAATCGACCTCTTCCAATCCACCACTGTAGAGACCTTGCTAGGATCAACAGCAATACCCTGAGGGTTAATCACATGACCCAGAAAACCCATACAAATCCGAACTCACACTTCTTCAACTTAGCATAGAACTTGTGCTCTCTCAAGGTATCTAAAACCAGCCTCAAATGACGCTCATGATCCTCATTGGTCTTGGAATAGATAAGAATATCATCAATGAACACCACCACGAAATCATCTAGATATTCATGCAACATGTTGTTCATGGTCTCCATAAAAATGGCAGGTGCATTAGTCAATCCAAAGGACATAACTTTATATTCATAATGCCCATACCTGGTGGAGAAAGCAGTCTTCTCTACATCCTGCTCACGCTTTACGGATTTGATTATACCACGATGGAGATCAATCTTGGAGAACACTTGAGCTCCATTCAACCGATCAAACAAGTCCTCAATGCGGGGCAATGGATATTTGTTCTTGATTGTGACGCATTAAGCGCCCATAATCAATACACATCGCCAACTCCCATCCTTCTTCTCGTGAATGCGAGCAGAGCTCCCACGGCGATACACTACGCTGATCAAACCTTTAGCCAACAAATCATCCAAGCTGCTTCTTCAACTCGTCACGAAGCGGACGTGCTAGTCGATATGGAGACATCGAGATGGGGCGAGTACCGGAACAAGATCAATACGAAACTCCACGTCTCGCGCAGTGGCAAACCCAAGATCGGTGGGAACACATCTGGGTAATCACTGACCACCGGAATCTCCTCAATCTGCGAAGCCACACTCGGTTTCTCAGCAAGAGCTAAAAGAAGTCCGATTTTCGCGCCGCGGACGAGAGCAGTCCGGTAACATCGAAAGAGAGCGCGGGCGCACTCCTGAAAGGTCAAAGTCTCCCAGGCGAGGTGCGCACGCAGACCGTTCTCTGAAACAAGATATCACGGCTCGATAAGAGTGCAACCAATCCATACCCAAGATAACGTCGAGCGGCTCCATTTGAATAACTATCAAATTCGCGTGAACTTCTCTCCATCAATAATAATAGAACACCGGGACAAGCAGTAGAACTAGCAATAATACCCCGGAGAACTAACCAACACCGTGAAATCCATTTGCATACTCAAGTTCGCTCTCTAGCAAGCGCCGTTGAGACAAACAAAAGGTAGCCCCGAATCAAAAGGACTAAAGCATCAAGCGAATCCACAAGCAAAGTACATCACCACGTCGGGGCGACCGGCGGACTCATTGTGGGCATGGCGTACACTCGGTGGCGCCATGGCGAAAAAAGACGACGGCGGGCGGCGAGAGCCCCGACAATCTGGCCGTGGCGGTGCGGTAAAGCGGTCGTGCAACGATGCGGTGCGAAGGTGGCGGCCGCCGATAGTACCCTCTTGGGCGCCCAAGTGAAGGAAACGGCATCGTTGGAGGCGTAGTCATCATCTGGAAAGATCCTCGGCGGGACCCATCAAGAAGAAGGCGATGGCACGGGCTCCCACTTGATCACGCTAAGCGGGGTTACGGCGACACACCGCTCCTTGTGACCTGCGGCCACACCGCGGCGGCAATCCCCGTCCAAGTGCACTCGGCGGCGCGGTGCCCATCACCGCACTTAAAGCAAAGCATGCCCCGCCTCGGGCGGACGAAGAGCCGGAGTACCGCAAAGGACGAGGCGCCAAGAAGGAACGGCCTCGATCGCTAGACACGAAAGCTGCGGTCCTCCTTGAATTTCTTGGCGGGTGTTGAGCATGACCCACTTCCTCACTAGAGCTCCTCTTACGGTCACCACGAAGCTACCATCCACCGAGGCTTGCCGCCTTTGTGGTGCATCTCCAACTCCATGCCCCTAGCTTGCTCCACAACAGAGTAGTCACGAGTGGAGTAGCTCCCAACACATGCCTGCACTCGAATTGAGACCCAGACGGAACCTCTTGGCTTTACGAAGATCATCGTTACGCTCTTGAAGGAACAAGCGAACCAAGTTGTTGAACTCGGCCTCATACTCGACAATGCACCTCTTCCCTGAGCAAAGGTCGTCAAGGCAACCTCCATCTTCTCAACAAATGAGTAGGGGTAAAACTTTCCCTTGAATCGATCAACAAAGTCCTCCCAAGTGGCTGGCCCTTGAGTGGCGGTCCTCGAAGACAACACGCCCTCCCACCAAATATCTGCTTGCCCTTTCAGCTGAAAGGCAACAAAACGGACCCTCTGATGTGATGACATCTCCAAAGCTCCAAACTGCCTCTCCATGTAGCGCAACTTGATCCATTGCTGGACCGTGTACCCAGACCGTCAAAAGAATCAAACCTCAACCCCATCCACTCGGTGACATCCGCGCCTCGGTATCGGTGGATGTGCGGCAGAGCAACAACAGATGCGCGCAAAGAGGGCTGCGGCGCTGGTGGGACGAAGAACACGGATCTCTCCACCAACTCTCTCAAAGCAAAGCGGGGTCTCATCTTGGGCCCCAACCGGAGGCGGGTCAACAGCAACCCCTCGGCATCGACTCAATCACACAGGAGGTGGCTCCACGGAACCTCGCCCGCGGCCACGACCTCCACGACCGCGGCCACCACGACCACGTCCTCTACCCCTCGGCATAGCTATCAACCACAATCAACAATTCACAATGAGCTCAAAGTTCAAAGTAAACTCATTCATCAATAAACAACATAACGGAAGCGTAAAAACTATATTCGTACCTCTCTCTAACCTACTGTGCACTAGTGTGTCAAATTTTAGGTTAGTTAACCATTAGCAAATTTTAGTTGATTTACCAAACTAAAACAAATTTTAACAATTTCAGTTTGCCTATGTTGTTAATCTATTCACCACGGACCTAAAACCCGCTCTGATACCAACTGTAACACCCCATCCCAACACTGAGCCTAGAATGCCACCACACTACACTTTAAATTAATAATTAATGACACACTATAAAATTACATCAAGAAATCATCAATAATCATATCAATGGATCACCAACGAACATGTAAATATGGATCAAGCGACAATAAATAAGCAATGGAAATTATAACCAAGTAAATAATCCAAAGCAGCATCAACCAACGAATCCAAATTAATAAAGCAAATAGTCTAGTCCAAATGATATACTAAACATTATTCAATAACTAACATGTCCAAGTGTAAACCAATATTGAATGAAAAGTTATTATGGCGAATGATCATGTGTTGTCCATGTGCTCTACTCGCTCTCAATTACGGCATCCTCGAAGATCACCTAAAAACAACAATAGAGCAAGGGTGAGTCCACGACTCAGCAAACACATCCATAAACAACGAACAATAATAAATCAACAGCATTCAATAACTTCATTATCATCACATGCACTTCCATTCACATTCTTATTCATCAATCTCAAATATCAATGCAACTCTAATCTATATGTCCACATGCACTTCTTTTCGCGTATACCGGTATAGCATGAGTGAATGCTCGCGACAACATTCACTCTCAAGCCCGTTCCTCCAAAAGGATCGGGGACCTCCTCCACTCCCGTGGAGTTGTGATCAATCATGATCACCTTCTCATATGCAAAGATGCTTATGAATGCAAACATGCAAACTCCATCATAAACATCATATCCAACTTTCCATCATGCTCATCAACAAAGATATAAACATACCAATTATTTGTTTGCAATTAAACAGAATAAAAGCACAACAATAATGGTACTGAAAGATAAAGAATCACAGTGATCGATCATTGATCGCTGTCTACCATGCACTTGCCTTTACTAGTTGCGACGCACGATTTGATTAGAAGACGGCAACAAGCACGACGCCTCTCCTATATTAAATACACACATCTCAATACAAGCTACAGCATCATAAGAATAACAATCAATATACATCGCTCCTACACGTCCCCAAATATACCACATTACGCCGGTACCGAAAAGCTACCCATTGCGGTCCGGTTACTAAAAAGAGCGTAACTTTTGACTCGAAAGTCCGATCACCACAAACCACCCCATTCTGGATTCTTTATAAAATTATCCACCTTTTCTTAGATTACGAAGACTTCTAATTAAATCATTTAACCCTCCTTATTTAGCCCCGAAAGCCGATCTGTCCGCTTCGGAACAGCAGACTTAATAAATTCATAACTTTTGTTTTACTCAACCAAAATGCGCGTTCTCAGATCCTACAGAACCATTGGACAAATATCTACAACTTTCATGTAGATCAAAAACACTAATTAATCTGTTTACTATTTTTAATAACCGATCTACCAAAACAGCGCCTAAAGACGATAACCCTAAAAACAGCGGTCTTCCGAAAGTCATAACTCAAATTATACTTGTCCGATCGACAAGATAAAATATGCTATAGAAAGATATCGAAATTATCTACAATTAACTAGTAGACGATATTTCCAAATTTTGTCATTAAGACATCCGAATAAACTGTACAACAAAACAGCAGGCTAAACCAATCTACTGTTCGATTTCTTCCCGACTAAAAATATGCTAATTAATTTTCCTTACAAACCTGCTAGCTCTTCTCTCACCATTAATTAACAGAACTAATAAGCTACCCTTGCATGATCAGTAAATCACCAAAGCTAACCATGTGAACAAAACTAATTAACTACTAATGCCCACATGCAAGCAGTATACTCTAATCAAGCTAGCAGCCAAACTAGATAACCACTAAATAATATTATCTAAATGATCTCGCATCATAACCAAGTAAGCCTACAGGATGCATGTAATAAAGATTCACGATCTAACTCACTGCAGCAGCGTCGAAGAAAAGCGGCGAGAAGCGCGCGACAAAAAAAAAGCGGCAAAAGATCAAGGCGTCAGGCGGTAACCGGTGACAAGCAATTGGTCGGCAGGTCCCAGCGGCACATGCAGGAACTCGGCTGTTGGATTGCAAACAAGAACATGCAGACGGTGACAAAGATCTGGCAAGAAGACAATAGCGGCTGCTCGGCCAAGACAAAGAAGCGCGAAGAATAGTTCAGCCTCCACGCGGTCCTTAGCGCGGCCAAGCAGCGGCCAACACAAATAGGGGCTCGGCGGCGCGAGGCGCGGCTGCGGCGCGCCTGAGGAAAAAGTGGAGGCGGCTGGAAAAATTGCTGGCGGCGCAAGCTCCAGAGAAAAGAAAAGGCTAGGGTTTTCAAAAATAACCACAAACCTATTTATAGCTCATAACAAATTTCCGAAGATTCTATTTTTTCATAAATTCTTTCTATTTAATTACGCCCAAGCCCTTAAGACGGTTTTAATTAATTATTTATTGCTACTATTTAAGTAATTACTCTCCGACCTTTAAGACGCGATTATTAATTATATTTTTTTCAGAGTATTACAGCTAAGACTAGCTAATTAATGGGAGATGTCTTGTATGCATACACGTGATTAGTGATTAGTGGTAGCCGAATTGGTGTTGTGATTAGAAAAGTTCAAACTGTGCCGTGGATAGAAATAGATGGATTAGATTCTGCTAAGCAGTAGTTAACTAATTGGCCGTAGCACTATTTAGCCTGTCTTAGTCGGGAAGAAATTGGAAGTAGATTGGTTTAGTCTAATGTTCTGTTGTACGTTTTATTCGGGTATCTTAAGGGCAGATTTTGGAAATCTCATCTACTAGTTAATTGTAGATAATTTCGATATCTTTCTATAGCATATTTAATCTTGTCAATCGGACAAGTATATTTCGAGATATGATTTTCGGAAGACCGCTGTTTTTACGGTTGTCGTCTTTCGGCGCTGTTTTGGTAGACTGTAGATTAAAAATAGTAAACAGATTAATTAGTGTTTTTGATCTACATGAAAGTTGTAGCTAATTGTCCAATGGTTCTGTAGAATCTGAGAACGCGTATTTTGGTTGAGTAAAACAAAAGTTATGAATTTAGTAAGACTGCTGTTCCGAAGCGGACAGATCGGCTTTCTGGGCCAAATACGGAGGGTTAGATGATTTAATTAGAAGTCTTCGTAATCTAAGAAAAGGTGGATAATTTTATGAAGAATCCAGAATGGGGTGGTTTGTGGTGATCGGACTGTTGAGTCAAAAGTTACGTTCGTTTTAGTACTAAGACCGCAATGGGTAACTTTTCTGTACCGGAGTAACGTGGTATATTTGGGGACGTGTAGGAGCGATGTCGATTGATTGTTGTTCTTATGATGCTGTAGCTTGTATTGAGATTTGTGTATTTAATGTAGGAGAGGCGTCGTACTTGTTGCCATCTGCTAGCCAAATTGTGCGTCGCAACTAGTAAAGGCAAGTGCATGGTAGACAGCGATCATTGATCGATCACTGTTTTCTTTATCTTCTATTACCATTATTATTGTGCTTTTATTATGTTTAATTGCAAACAAATAATTGGTATGTTTATATCTTTGTTGACAAGCATGATGAAAAGTTGGATATGATGTTTATGATGGAGTTTGCATGTTTGCATTCATAAGCATCTTTGCATATGAGCAGGTGATCATGAATGATCACAACTCCACGGGAGTGGAGGAGGTCCCCGATCCTTTGGAGGAATGGGCTTGAGAGTGAATGTTGTCGCGAGCATTCACTCACGCTATACCGGTATACGCGAAAGAAGTGCATGTGGACATATAGATTAGAGATGCATTGATATTTGAGATTGATGATTGAGAATGTTAATGGAAGTACATGTGATGATAATGAAGTTATTGAATGCTGTTGATTTATTATTGTTCGTTGTTTATGGATGTGTTTGCTGAGTCGTGGACTCACCCTTGCTCTATTGTTGTCTTTAGGTGATCTTCGAGGATGCCGTAACTGAGAGCGAATAGAGCACATGGACAACACATGATCATTCGCCATAATAATCTTTTCATTCAATATTAGTTTACTCTTGGACATGTTAGAGGTTGAATAAAGTTTAGGACAATGTTTGGACTAGGCTATTTGCTTTAACAATTTGGTTTCATTGGTTGATGCTACTTTGGATTAATTACCTGGTTTATTCCCTTGATTATTTGTTACCATTTGAACCATATTTATGCATGTTTGTTTGTGATCCATGGATATGATTATTGTTGTTTTCTTGCTGAAATTTTATAGTGTGTCGAAAATTATTAGTGTAAAGAGTAGTGTGGTGGCATTCTAGGCTCAGTGTTGGGCTGGGGTGTTACATATCCTGCGGGATCTCCTCCCTTCCTTTTCATCCCTGCTTCCTTTCTTCCCTTCCTTATCCTCTTCAAGTTGGCACAGTGGAGGAGGCAGCAGTGGAGCAATGGGGGAGGAGGCAGCAGAGTGGCGGCTCAAATAATTCGGATAAGGTTATGTCAAGACCAGGTATATATATATAATAGCAGCATATCACAGACGGTTGTAAGAGAACCGTCTGTGATAGGTCTATATCATAGACGGTTCATCCTAGAACCGTCTATGATTATTTTATCACAGACAATTTCAAAGAACCGTCTGTGATGAGGCGTCTTCTATGACCTGTTTTGTAGTAGTGTGAGTTGATGATGCAACCACTATGGGATGATATGGTGAGATTTTTATTGCTTAAATGTGATTATGATATATTGATGCAAATACCATGGGGGATGATGTGGTAATGTTATTAAAGCTAAATTAATTATTGCGTCATTCATTTGCATCATTCTTCAATCCTTAAGGCTTGGTCTACGTTGTGGCCAAGTAATGAGAAGTTTGAGGTCCCTGTCATGTATTAGACGGGCATGAGGTCCCCACACTCGTGGAGTGTGTGCTTGAGGTCCCTGTACAAAAGGCACAGGTTTGGGTATGCATCGACGGATGCATACCCCGCATTACCGGTATATGCAAAAGAGAAAAGAAAAGTGCATTTGTAGCATGAGCATTGCATGACAATTAAAGCTGGATGGATATGGTGATACTGTTAATGATTTTATGTGACGGGCTTTACTAATATTCAAAGTATGTTTATGAGATTTGGGTTATTGTCTTGTTCATACTTGCTGAATCTTGGACTCACGATTGTTTATTTAATGTTTTAGGTGAACGTTGATGACAGCATACTTTGGGAAGAAAGTAGAACATAGGACTGTTGCACTTGAGAAGCACTACATTCCATTTCATGATTCAATCATTTTGGAATTGTAATAATTGAATAGGTTATGGTTTCCTTACTTCCTCATGGTCGATATTATTGATAGTTATTGTTTTTCTGTTAATTGAATTTTATCTATAATGCCCTTGATAATTAATTAGATTAAATTATAATTGAACTATGATTAACCGCCTTGTCGAAATTTATGATTACCTCATTGTATAATGTTTAATCGTGACGCCTAGAAGGTAGTAATACTTGACTTTGACGTAGAAAAGTGTAGTAATAATAGTTTTCGGTGACATCTTAGGCTTTTGCTAACCCGGGGTGTTACGGATGCAGTGACGTGGGAGGAGGAGATGACGGCTGGTGGGTGTGAGAGGAGGGGGAAGGGAGGGAGGAAATGAAGCAGTTGTCGGACCCCGGGTTTTGAATACCCGAAACCCTCATGTGTGTACCGTACTAGTCCTATGATTAGTGGCTAGTACGCACATTCACAACATTGATATTCACATCCATCCATTCATATATACAAAATAAAACAAAATATGAAATATAAACTTAAGCAATTACATTATTTACAACACAAGGGCCGACTGCCCAAATATAAGCTTAAGTATCAGAAGTAGCAAAAGTACAACAGAAGCAAAGTATGTAATAAGTCCAAAATTCCAGCGGCATGCCCACCTGAACCCTCAGGCAACCAACTAGAAACAAGTCCTAGAAAGACCCAACACCAAACCCTTCGGTACCAGGTACGAAGAAAGCGCCATCTGGCGCCGTCTCATCTTCTAAGTCTGAACAATAATGTAAGTAAGATTGAGTACATTGCGTACTCAGCAAGACTTGTAGTACATCACAATGTTTATATAAATGTAAGGCTAACAAGAGATGAGGCTCTATGCTACAAGTTATTTTGCATAAAACAAATTTTATTTGCAATATCAATACGTAGTATTTTGCAACAGAAATTTCAAGAGCGGTTAAATAGATAAAGGACAGCAAGTAAGTAATTGAATAAATAACAACTCGCAACCCTCTTCAACTGTGAGCAATATTTTATTTTCAACCATAGACATGACACGCAACTCAAATATACCAACCAATCATTTTCCAAAGAAACTATTTTTATAAAAACCAAGAATATACCCATTAAGAATGCACTAAGCACGCTCATGACCTTGAGCACAACAATTTAAATAAATTTACACTCTTTAGAGGGGTATAACTTTACCAACAACACACGAATTCTGTAGTTTATTTGGCATCCATCGATACCACCGCTCACTACCTTTGGTAAGCAGCTAGAGTTCGTGTCGAAGCCTTTACATCACCTAGTCCTAACCTTGCACTAGCCCGACGAATGAATGGCCTTACTTCATCCGGGTTCTGCCCCGTCTCAGTAAGGCATTTACCATTGTGTCAGCAAGCTTTGTGCCCAACACTGTGGTGAAGGGAGCCACTTTGAACATGCCAACGCCGGTCATGCTCGTACTACTATGACCTACCTACGAGCAAGGCTAGTTTTCAGTGACTTAATTAGCTAATGTTGTCCCATACCAGCTCATGTAGTTGAACGCTTAGGCTTAGATAAGACTTGCTGGCGTTTGGTCCTTAATTGACCCGGGCGAGAATCTCCCCATATGTACTTGTGAGATACACCTCTCAGAATATAATATAACTCGCCCACGTCACATACTAAGTTTTTCATATTTCATTTTTCAAAAATAACAGAGGTACACCCCACTAGACTTTCTTCTCTAAAACTCCCAAAACATATTTATCATGTCATCATTATTACAATTTTTATTAAATACTAAACCCAACTAAGCAATTGTGCGATAGTCGCACTCGAAACACCCGAGTTGATATCATCTATTGTCTAAACCATAAACTAATAGCTATAACAGGAAGGGCATCAATATTTCAAGGAGGTTCATACATTGATTAGGATTACAACTACTATTATCCCAAACATAACAATTTTATATCAAACATACACGCATACCTAATAGATTTTACAAAAAAAGTACACTAATTAAAATAGTAGGATCAACATGATTAAAGGAGGTGCTTGCCTTGCTCTGGTTGCTCTGAATATGAGAGTGAAGGATCGTCGTGAAAATCGTTCGAACAATCGATGTCTAAAAAGAGCCTGAAGAAAATTAAATATAGCATAATGATTCCAACAGCAACAAAGTGCAAATATTTTTACATATTCAGGTATATTTTGATTTTATATGAATTTATATAAAAAATATTCATCTCATTTGGAGTTTGTATGCAAAAATTATTAAGGTTTCAATTTACTTTGGTTTGAAAATTCTAGAAATTAGAAAAGGAGTAACGCGTCAGCGTATTTTCGAAGTTTACCCTTTCCAACAGAGAAAACGTAATCTTCTCTCGAGTTCTCTCGAGGTTTACGCTTTCGATGGGACAACATATTTTCCTCAAAACTAAAGGCAACTTTCCTCATTTTTTTTATATTAACTTACATGTGGAGCCTACTTGTTAGTTACTCATTCTTTTGTTTTATTGATTCCATTTATAAAATAGAGGTGGTTCCACATGTCATAGACTCATTATTTATTAACTAAAGATTAAACCTATTTTTGGTTTTAATTATGTGACAGCTGGGATCCACCTATCAGTCTCTTAGTTTTTGACGTGTTTTAAAACTGAGAATAGTGCGAGGTCCCACATGTCAGTGACACAATTACTAAAAACATTTGAAATTAAATTTTTGATTATCTTTTTGGCCGATCCCATTTGTCATCCACTCAACACATTTAACCACTGTCATTTAACGTTAACTAAATCTTAATCAACAGTGTGTCCCACTAGTCAGAGAGAGAGAAAGAGAGAAGGCAGTTGAGCTACGCACATGGTCGAGTAAAGAGAGAAGGCAGTGGAGTTACGCACATGGTCGAGTGCCATGGTGAGCTCGCCACCGGCAGACGGTGCGACGAGCAGCGACGTTGAGCTGCGGAATGGAAAGAGGGAAACTATGAGAACCCGGGGTATTTAACTTGTAATACTTAACCATCCGATTGATCATAGTATCACAAATCAAATATCCCGCTCTCGGTGCATGGTATACCTCCCAGGAGCAGTATACATACAACTTTATAAAATTTAAAGTATCAATTCCATACACAAGTCATTACAATACCGATATCTTTATAATTTACAACACATAAGTCATTCAAAGTTCATATTACTCTAATAGGGCCGACCGGCCAAATAAAATTATAAAGTACCAAAACACAGCAGAAATAACAAGCCATAAGATGGCAATAAACAAAAGCCAACCGACTACCATTACCCACAAGGCATCCGACCAGAAACACGCCAAGCTAGCCAGTCACAGGGAAGTCGGTCTCACAATAGTTGATCCCTTGGGGATCAACCTCCTCTGAAATTGCAGCAAGCAGGTTGAGTACAAAGTTGTACTCACAAGACTTACAAACAACAGAATATAAAGATGCATTCATGTATCAAAGGAAATGCTACTACACTAGACAATTTTCAGCATAAAGTGGTTTCTTTGCAATAGAGTAATAGATTGTAAAGCAATTTAGCAAATCTTTTTAAAATATTTATCTAAAGTGAGACAACATTTAAGAACATAAATAGCATCCTAGAGGTGACTTAACAACATCCACCATAATATACCACAAATTACCCATTCGTACCACCCGATTTCAAGTTTTAATGAAAATCTTGAGTCTAATTCTTGTAGGAAATAACCAAGCGTGTCCATAACCTAGGACGAGACTATTCGAATAGAATGAACCCAGTAGGGGTGTACCAATGTAGCCACACGTCGGACTGCCTCTTTTGCCTCCAGAATAAGCACACTTCCTAAGGTATACCGGCAAGGCTAAGTCCTACAAGACATTTCCAATATAATCTATTAACTACAGGCCGCCCGTATGGATAAAAACATGTATGTTGCGTCAGAGTCATTGTAAAGCCTCAATCAGCTACCCCTTGGAGTAAAGCCTCGGACAACTACAATGCCCCTCGAGGTGGAGAACCTACCGGAACTCCACCATCGCACACCCAACACACACATATCATTTTCTTTTTCACACAACACACACAACCTCCTATGACTCGGAGCTAACACATGCTAAAGTACTGAATCAAGAGGGTTCCCATATGCCCTCATGTGGTTAGCATGCAAAGTGCTTGGATCAATGGCGCAAGTAATTTGGTCCTTGTTGACATGGGCATAAAACATTCACACCCAATGATCACACCATACATGCCATTTACCCAAGTCTAAATCTTTTTATTTTCAGTTTTAGTTTTTCCAAATACAATTACATACATGAGTACACTGACCCAAGTATTTAAAGTGATGATGTATCGACCATCGCTGAAGCGATGATCCCCATGATACCGTTCTAAGCATTGCTAAGCATACCGACTCGCATACTATACATATATGTAGGACCGGAAAGGCGACTAGGGGGGGTGAATAGGCGCTTTCAAAACTTTCTCGCCTAAGTCGAATTCAACACGAACTTTACTCCTTTAGCTACGAGAGCTAAGAAGATCAGTAAGCACACAGCGGAAGCCTTGTGCTGAACTCGACAGACCCCGACAACCACACGACACAAATGTGGAGACTTAAACTCAAAGGGTTGATCTGGGCACAGGCGGTCAGACCGGCTACCACGGGCGGTCGGACCGACGTTCTACCAGCGGTCTGACCGGCAACTAACTGGCGGTCGGACCGGTGGACAGCGGTTCGACCCGGCAGGACAGCGGTCTGAATATACGGGCGGTCGGACCGCCGTTCAAATACCGGTCAGACCGGTTCAGTCCAGAACTGAAAAATGAACCCAAATCCAAAACGAAATTTGATCCAACTTTTGATTCAACCAATGAAACTTGACCAAATTTCGAGCACACCTCCCTAATGATATTGGAGACCTATTTCTAGCGACGATCCTTGGATCCACTTCGCAGAATCGATCTCTCAAGGATTTAACCAAGAAGTGCACAAACCCTAGAAATATGAAAAACTTTGATTCAAGACTTGCTTGTGGGGATTGATGGTCTAGATGATTCTAGGAGTATTCCCACACATCAAAGCAAGACAAAATGGGTCAAGAGACCAAGCATAAACCCTTGAATCAAGGAAGCACCAAATTCATTCAAATGAGAGAAGAACACAAAGAGGAGACAAAAGATCTCTCAAGCAAGCATCACAAGATTGATTGATCTCACAAGATGCTTACAAAGCCACTCCAACTAGGAGGACAAGAGCTCACCCAAGGAGCATACAATCTCTCCCTCTCTTTCTCTCCAAACCCTAACCCTAGAAAAGCAAGGGAAGAAACCAAAAGAATGCCTCCAGGGTTTTCCTTCTCCCCCTTTCCTATTTATACTAGAGAGGACTAGAGTTTCACATTTGGGGCCCACTCACACATGGGACCCACACACTAATCTGTTGAAGCAATCGCTTGGCTTCACCACGTGTAGGTTGATCGGCGGTTCTCATCGACGCCAAGCCTCTCTTGTCCGAATCCCATCGGAACCTCCCGAGACTCGCACCGATATCCACACCGCTTTGATCCAACGGTATGCAAGAACCACCGTTCGATCCATCTTGTCCATCTCGCACCATGCTTGAGTCACACGACCTCACCCGGTATCCACGATCGTTACGGACCTCGGCTCTCCAAGCGTAGTCGATCAACCCACCGTTGGCGTCGTTGACACGCAAGCCACCGCACAATAGACAAACAAACCGTTTCCGGGAACAAGTTCTTCACAACTTGACCCACGTTAGTTCCGCAATGCAATATACATCAATAAAGCATTGATAACTAAACATCAACCACATTGAAACCACAACAATGCAAACTTGGCTCACCTCCAAGTCAAAGCGGTCGACCAGCCCCACGTACGGTCCGACCGATATCAACGCGGATCGGACCGCTCCCACAACGGCGGTCGGACGGTCCAAAGGACTTAGCCAAAATTCCAGCTTGAAAATCCGAAACCTTCTGGAATTTTCAACTCAATAGAACTTTTGACTGGGAGCTCCAAAAATGATGAAACCACATCCAGGAGACTCCCCTCACTTGCCTACACAACCTATTTTTGGATTAGCTCCAAAATCCGAGTTAAGTCAAGCCGGTCCGACCAAGCCTCCATTGCCGATCCGGCCAGTCCACAGGCGATCGACCGCCCACTCCACGGTCGGACCGCTGTGTGGTCCGACAAAGAAGAACAAACCCAAACGCGAGATTTTGCAAACCAACAAAGCCATTGCCAATTGACTCATCATCCCGAGATCGTGCACATATCCTCACGATATCCACAATCTCCCCTTGATGAACACATTGGCAATTTCAAAAAATGTGGTTTTCAAATTGAAAAGTAAAAATCGTCGTTTTTTTAGCATAAAGGCACAACTTGGTCCATAAGCAAGAAAAAGCTTAGGAAGCGACCAAGCTGGCTTCAGAATAGAGAAGGCAAGTGAGATAAGGCATTGAACGCACAAAAGGATTCAAAATCCAGAGGATGGCCAAAAATCTCACTAAGGTCCATATGAAAGACAATAAGTTCTATTTGACCTTTGATCATTGTGAGTCTTCTTGAATTTCAATTCAAATCAGAAAAAGGCAATAAAACCCAGAGACTCAACTCACTATGATCACAAATTTTCAAAAGGTTCCCAAAATTTTTTTTGTGTGTGTGTGTTCTTTTATGCATGAAACCTTATATGAACCAAAAGCTCCAAAGCAGCATTTTCTTCAATCCTTCTCCCCCTTTGACAATGAATTCATCAAGATGCATGAGAGAAGAACGAGCATACTATACATATACATGACTAGAGTCCATCCATCGGACTCCACATCATTAACCAATGTCTAATCTAGGCTCAGTAGCAATGGTAAACATTTACTTACAGCTCATGCATCTATTTGGATAAATACTCCTAACAAAAATTAACATCAAAATAGCACATGCATACATACATTGGAAATCAAGATAATTGTATCGAAAGTAATGGGAGCAAGATGATCAAAGGGGGGCTGCTTGCCTTGCTAGAGATATTCGACTTGATGTAGATGATCACTCCCGTGTACGATAGAATCGTTGAAACCTAGCGAAAGAATCGAAAAGAACCAATAAGAATGGATAACACCGAATAAACTCAAAAATTCAAATTCAATTGATTTGGATAGTGCATTCAAAAGTTATAGCCAAAATAATTTTTACAAAGAAAGAAAATGGTTGAATAACATTTGATTACTGTTCATTCACAATTTCTCAGAGAGTTAGTGATCATGAAAATTTAATGGTATATTGAGCATGCCATTCTAAGAACAACAAAATTTGATTCACTTCATTTGGAATTAAAATAAATTTCTTATGATTTTCAAAGTTATGAAAGTAGTGCAAAATCAATTGTAAAACAAGATTTTCAGAGATAGTAACATACTCAAAACCTATTCTACAACAAATTACATTTATAGAGTAATACTACAAAATTGATTTCATTCCAATCGGAGTCACAGAGAAATACTTATGCATTTTAAACTTTAAAAGTATTTTTAGTACATCAATAATGCTAAACCTAAAGCAATATTGTTAACATTACTTTTTGGGACGAAACATGGTCCAAACCATTTTTATCTTAAAGTACATTTAAAAGTAAGTTAACAAAATTTGAATCATCAAATTTGGTGTTAAAATGAATTAGTTATGCAGTTTTGAATTTTAAGCAATTTCAATACACAAATAAGCATTTCTGAAAATATAAAAGCATTTTAATACTTTTTATACACAGCCTAACCTAGCCACAGTCTATGACTAGTGGGGTCCAGTGCATAGTATCATTTTCTATTTAATTTCCGATTTAAATGTGCACTCACAGGTGGGCCCTACAAGTCATAGACTCGGTCCACGTGCATAGTGCATGTCTTGAGAGTCCATGAGTCGGTCCACGGTCCATCCGCATGTCAAAGAGACATTACTCACTTAATCAATAGCTAATGAATGCTTTGCCGACAGTAATCATTACTTAAACCCTAAGGATAGTAATTTGCTTCACTAATGACTTTGCTACAGTACTACTGGAGTTCCGACAACAGAGGTGCTCCCCGCCGCAAGCTCGCCGAGCGTGCCGTCGGCGAGGGAGGCCAAGGCGGTGCCGGTCGAGTGCTAAAATGGAACCCTGGCACTAATGCACGTCAAAAGGTAGCCGGAGCATCGCTGGAGGCGAGCTGAAATAGCGGCGCGACGCGGCGGAACGGAGGAGAAGCTACGGGAAAAACGACAACATCAATATGGCTGCTCATTGAGCCATCTAAAGTGTGCACTAGCACCAGAGAAGCTTATGGACCTTACAGGAGTGGAAAGGAGAGGACCAGATAGCGAGTCGTGCCGACGACGAGGAGCAGATCTGGTGGTGATGCTTCCACGCGAGAGCTTCACTTGAGCAAAGAGGGAGGACAATAGAGGTAGGAGAAGCTCAACCAAGGTCAATAGATGGTGATATTGCAATGAATTCGGTTATGGACTCACCGCCCGGAGTTAGGGACAAAGATGAATGTTTTCAGCTGAAAAAGGGGAATCCCAAAATTCGACGACTCCTGTGATCAAGAGAAGGAATAATCAAGGGTGAAATACTCCTATCCATCCAGAACATAAGATGATGCGGTGGACAGAGGGAGAGCTTCACTGATCACCGGGAATGGTGACGGCGGGGCCACGGCCAAAAATGGGAGCCTGCTCTCCTTGGGTGTTTAGCTCCGAAGAGGCGGACAAGGAAGAAGAGGATTGCATTGGGTGTCGAAAGGGAGGAGAGGGCGCTCGAGGGGTCTTCCTATAGGCAGAAGCGACAGAGAGAGCGAGGTGGAAGCGGCGAGCTGAGCTTGGTCCATGGACCACCAAGAGTGACCGTGAAGGGATGGAGAGGTGATAGGAGCAGGCGTGGGTGCAAAACCATGGGCCAAACATTGGCGAGCATCATAAGCGGGGTCATAGCCATTGAAGATGATGTCGGCGATGAAGACGCCATGGCGTCTTGTGGCGAGTGGCGAGGGGTGCTAGCCGCGTGGAGACGATTTAATAGGCGGAGGGACCCACTAGTCGGCGGAAGGAGGAAGCGACGCGTCGGTTGGCTCGGTGCGTTAAGAGGCGGTCGAGTCAAGGCGGCAAGGTTGGTGCGGTCGGGTCGGTGCAGTGCGGACCGGAGGAACAATGTTTTCAGAGATTTGGAAAGCAGCGAGAGATGGTTTGGGAATTTTTAGAGGTAGAGGTTTATCTCTAAAAATTCTGAAATTTTACAGGAGGCTACTGACTCTAAGGTAAACCTTGTGTAATTGTTCCCGAATTTTTAATGCAATTAATTTCTATCTACAAAATTACAAGTCATTGCCTAGGGGTTTGACCGAGGATCAAGTGGTTTGACTAGACCCTAGAAAATGGAAAATAAAATCTAAAAATTATGAAATTTTTCATGGAAGTCACTAAGATGATATAGACTCTATGAAAAATAATTTCAAAGGATTATAACAAGATTTTGTTAAATTTTTTGAAAGGGTTATGCTTCTAGTCAATTAAATCATTAAGTTTTTGAAATCAACAAAACGTAGAAATAAAATCCAAAAATTCAAAAGACAACATGATGTGTCAAAAGTTTTAATTTATTCTCATTTTCATATATTTGAAACACAAACCAAGTTTTGGGATGTTATAGAAACAGTGCGGCGACTGTGGCAGCAGCGATGGGGATGGCCGGAGCTGGTATTGAGGCGGCGAAGAGCGGCGGAATTCCACGGGTTCACGACGTACTTCACATAGGAGACATTTCCAGGCTAAAGGAGTGGCATACTAGGCTCAGCAAGTCCAAGCAATGCTAAAGGACCGGGCATGAGGACCTAGGGTCACCAGAGGCGAGCCAACAGCATGCAACTGCAGCCGCACCATGAGTGGCTAAGGGGAAAATCATGATAAGGACTCGCCCTGGGCGAATTAACGTGTGCACGAGGATCAATGACTCACCACGACCATGATGCTGCAGAAGACTCACCACAACAACGGAGGTGCTACAAGAAGCGTCGCGTTAGATTGTTGGTGTGCTAAGGATGGTGTGGACACAAGGAATCAGTCCGATGCTCACCGGGTTTCGAGGAAGATCAGAAATGGCGGCGACAACCGTGAATGAGGAAGATGAAGGTGAATCTAGGATTTAGGATGAGATTACCTGCATTGAGTAAGGGCTTAGAATCAGTGGAGTGGGGAACACCTTATGACGCGGTTGGTTTGAGCTCGAACTCACCGAGGCGCGACGGGACGTGTTGGTGAACTCAAGCGCACCGAGCCGAGGACAAAGGTAGCCGCAATCGAGCTACAAGACTTACGGGCTGCATTAAGCGTAGGAAAGGAGTGAGTGAGGTAAGAGGATCAAGGTGATGCAGCGTCGTGGTTGAGCAAGCTCACAAGAGCAAGAATGGTGCGGAGGTGCGCTCGGTGGCGTCGAGAACGACACACGTTCCGTGAAACCAAGGAGCTATGAGGCTCGGATTAGCACGAAATGGAGCGAGGACAAGCGAGGAAGGCGATCGCGCACGCTAGGGCTTAAGTAGTCGGGGCGTTCGTGTGAGAAAATGGCGAGGCGTCGGTGCTGCAGGCGAGAAACTCGCAGGCTACTCTGGTCTCTCCGTCCGCATGGGAAAAGGGCACCATCAATGGGGTGGATAACATGGGTGAGTGGTAGAGGAGATGGGAGGAGGTGAGGCGTAAGCGTGGCGACGGTTGAAACCAGGACGAGCGGCGTAGTTGGCGAGTCTTGTTGGCGAGCATGGGAGGGCGAGGTGGAAGACACCGCTGACGGGCGAGCCCACACACCGATGGCGAGTGGCGAGGAGTTTTAGGTCGGCTCGATTTCGGCCCAAAGGGTGAGAGGAAATTTAAAAGCGGTTATTGAATTTCTAATTTGTGCTGTGTGTTTCTTTGGATTTTGTACTAAGCAAGCGGAGTCCAAAATTTACAAAACTTTTGTGAGGGTTCTGACCTAGTATAATTTCGATGTAAATTTTTTAGGATTTTACGTGCTCTGTCATTTTCCCGATAATTCATACAACTTTCTATTTTCATATAAATGTATTGTTACCTTTAACGAAAATTCACAAAATATGCTCAATAAAATTTTCCTTCATGTAAACATGCCAAAATTTATTTCCCTACATATTTCCATCATATTTTTCCAAAATTAGGATTTTTGGAATGTTCAAAGATGGCCTTGAGGAAGGGAGGGAGGTGGCAACGCTACGATAGTGCGAAGAGAAGGCACAAACGAAGACAGAGGCGAAAGGAGGGGAGGCCACTGGGAGGAGGTGGTGCAGGGTGGGGTGGGGGGTAGACCGTGCCAGGGATCGTATTGTAAAAAAAATGGACACGGGAGGCAACTCGAAGAATTAGGACGTTTCTCGAAGAACCTGTTTGTTATTTTGTCTCTACGGGGAACAAACGGATCCAACGACTACTATATATTAGGAGCAAGATCAGATGATCGAAAATAAGAGGAGAACATAGCACAATATTTTTGCTGTGAATCCCCAACTATAATATATATTATATGTAATATTCCTACCATATACTAGGTATTTCATATAAAAAAATATTGGGTGTTCTTGTGAACACCTATGAACCACGAAGGGTCCACCTTAGAGCTTTAACGAATCATAATACGTTTGACGTGGCGATCCGGTAGAAGTGTGCTACTATCGCCCGATACGATTTGTATCACTTCCCAAATCTCTCTAGAGAGTCGGTTTGCGGCATCCAAGTTCAATTTGCTTCCCCTTGACGTCCTCGGGAGAGATTGAAATGGACTGGACAAGAAAAAAAGGACCAGAACACCCATATTGCTAGTGCAAGAAAACAAAAAATGATCAGACGAAAGGTACAACTTGACAGCTATTTCTATCCTCATCACGCGTCCTGCATGCCTCTCCTCCTTTCCCTGCGTCTACATGGCATGCAAATCACGTTACGATGCAGAGAAACATCCCAGACGAAGAAGACTCTTCCACCTTTGCATGTGATGTGCAGTTCCCTCACTGTAAGGATTCATATCTATTGCAACGACATATAATTTGCTCGTGGCGATAAGTATGTCGTATTGCCACGAATTTTAGTTGTTGTAAATCTTTTTTATTGCAACGGTTGGCAATGGATTTAATTTCATTGCAATAGGTATACCTATTGCAATGATTTTAGGATTAATGCAACGATTAATTTCGCTGCAATAAATATGTTTTCTTGTAGTGGTCATCCAGGATAGGGTGAGCAGATAGGGCCTAAAAGAAAACACTAGTATTGACCGCATCGACAAGATAGGATGCCTGACCACTGACGTGGCAGGAAGAAAAAGCAGACAGCATACACGTACGGCAAGCAAAATGCAGGAAAGAACCTAGATATTGTGGTTAGACATGATTTTGCCAAAGAAACAAAAATATATGCCCTTTATATATGGACAGGCAAAAGCAAAAGCGAAAGGCTTGCTTCCCTGCTCGAGAAACCAATCACGGCCAAACATTGCACGTCTAAATTCCCCATCACGGTCACTTGTAAACACGCGTGCGGAGAACTCCACAGTGACAACAAATTAATGACCATGCTCCAACACAAATTAAAGCTTTAAAGACCCGATCAAACGATATACAACCAAATGATGATATTGTTATATTGGAAGATAATACAAGGAAAACTGAAGTTGTTCGGAATCACAAGACAGTGTTTCACCCGATCGAGCGAACTAATTAAGCCAACCAAATGATGATATTGTTATATTGGAAGATAATACAAGGAAAACTGAAGTTGTTCGGAATCACAAGACAGTGTTTCACCCGATCGAGCGAACTAATTAAGCCAACCAAATAAGAAAAATTAATGCTGCCCAAAGTCTGCTAGCCTCTCAAGTCGATCATCATCCATCCTCTCTTCAAGATTATGCATATCTACACCAAGCTAAAGCAGATCTCTCTTTTCTCCCCGGTCGAAGGTTTGCAAGCTTCACCGAGACAAGAGATTCACTTCCTAATCCTTGGTCGCACCTGCACGGTATCCATTTGGAAGGTGCAAGGTACTTCTTTCAGCCAAGCATACTGTCCGTCTCCACCGGGCGTAGCTACGTGAGCTGCAACCGAAACCGCGCTTTTCAGTAACCGAGATTCAGCCATCAGATCATCATCGGACCTTGCCTAGAATCAGCCAGCTATATATGTAAAAGGGATCAGAACAATCACTAGCTTAAGTCGAGTAGGGAGACGCACCATAGTATGAGCAATCCCTCCCTTCAGTACAGCAGTACGGGGGACCCATCACATCGAGCACCGTGCAAGGGGTCATCGCGGTGAAGCAGTGCAGATTCCCTCCTTCTTCTGGGTACAGAACCATTGTCTCAGATGAAGCATCAAAGACGGCGTCAGTGTTGAGCTTGGCCCAGCGAGCACCTGTGTTCAGAGGAATTAAAGGATATCAGAACCTTCAGTATGCATGCGCGACGAGCTTCACAAACAACAGATGGGTGATTTAGCAGGAAGAAAACGACCGGCGAACTAACCATCTGACACCCTCGTGACTTCGCGGCCACCAACGGGAGTTTTCACCCAGTCATAGGACTTAATGTGCATCGAGCCATGGAGGATCTTGCTGAAGACGGTCATCCCAGGATGGTTATGGAGGGGAATGACAGCCGACTGCGGCAAGCAGAAGACACCAAACTGCAGAAAATGCACAAGATAATTCATTCAACAGGAGTCGTCAAGCACCGGAAACATTTGCAAGATTCACTGCCAAACAGAATGCAAAGTATCCATTACCGAGAACCGGGAGAGTCGGCGAAGTGCAGATAGGTTACTTTAGGGTGTCCTTCAGGATCAGTTGTGAAAAACGGCATGCTTGCATCAAGTCCAACATGCTGTGGCGTCAAGGCATCTGCACACATGGTTAAACTTGTTAACGAGACCAATCCATGCATTATTACCTCAGATTGCATCGAACGCGACTTCCCAAATCTGCAAGGAGACTATGAGAGTGCTTGCCGCTGTTGTCAATCTAATCATTACTTTCCTGACAACCATCAAGAATCACGATGATATCTTTAGATTTAACGTCATGCATACAGTGTGTATGTAAATGCGCAAATGAGTTCACAGAAGAGTTATTAAATATGCAACTGCGGTAGATTTGGAGATATATATCGCTCCAATACGGAGAAGTGTACAAACTGACAGAGATGCAAACAATCACTACAAGACTCATGTACTTTTTAGTATTAATGTGCTTGTGTGGGGCCCACTTCCTTTCCTCCGTGGCTACACTAAATAGGGAGGGACAGAAAAGAGATGGCAAGACTGGGTGGGTCCCACATTATCAGCAGTATTTGCGAAAGAGAACAAACAAGTTTCCAATCCATTGAGAGTATGCGGTCTGGTTACAAGTGAGAGATCTTTGTGACACCCTGGGCACCACACCCTTTGCGAGCCAACATTTACAACAAAAGGATTGTAATTAAGTGACTTTCTATATGGAGGCATCATATGCATTCATGCATGCGCCAGAAAAAACACAAGAAAACAGGCAGTAACATACTACATGTCACTGTAGACCGATCGAATTGGGAGCTCATCTTATCAGATGAAGGGCGTGACTGATGCAGACAACTCCGACCAAAGGTAATTCGTGAGATCTATGAAACGATTTGAGCTCTCACTACATGAAAACGACTCTACAAGCATCGATACTTGATTAGCACGAGATCGATGCATGTGCATGGAATGGAAACCATGGACTCGCACAAATTTCCACATCGAGCTCCTCGCACGTCACATACTCACATCGCGTCGATGCCCAGCAGAAAAACGGCGATCGAGCATTTATTCCCATAAGATTCTACATGAACGTACTCTATATGCGCAGCCGTGAAGACGTACGAGAAGAGAAGATGAGCACATACCGAGGAACTGGGAGAGGTTTGCCACGGACGGCGGCAGAGGAAGGAAGCCCGGCGTGGCCGCGGCGAAGACGTACTTGGAGATGTCGTACATCGCCTGGATCGTGCTCGTCGTAGAGTCCGACAGCTCAATCATCATCGAGGCGGAGGAGGCAGTTGGCTTCTTCTGCCGGCGGCGGCTCTTTTTGATGGATGACGAGGACGAGGACGAGGACGAGGGTGACGAGTCTGCTACCTTGTTCCCTCCCAGCGGCATCGCGGCAGCAATCTGGTAAACCACCGCCAAAAAAAAAGAGAATCTCTTAGGACACCGAAGAATCACCAAGAAAGACGGGCAAGATAATACAGAACTCACCAAGAACTTGAGGCCGGAGGATTGAAACCGCAGCACAGGGGAGGAGGATAGGCGATTGGGGTGAGTGCAAAGGTGAGGGGTTGGCGTATATATGGTACGGGTTTTGGGTGGGAGGTGCCGAAAACTATGGGCCGCGGAGCGGGCGAGAGCGGAGTGACGGGTCGGCTTACACTGCCTTTCCCGTAGGCTGCTCAAAACCTCGAACAGTGGAACCGCACACCGCTTCTGGTTTTTTCGTACTTACCGTAATGAATCTGTCAACTATGCGAGGTCAAATACATAATATCGAGTTATATAGGGTTCATTTTGGTAAAATTTTTATTATTTACTATAATTTTACAAAAAAATTACTTCTTTTGAATAGTTTGCAAAAAAAATGTGGGGTCAATTGACCCCACAGCTTTAAGTGGCACAACCAATGAGCGGCGTATGGCCGCGTACTAGGAGAAAACAAGGAAAAACCCACCTTGCATATCCTATCAAGCCACAACATACGAGATCAGGCTGGGACACCTTCCTCCCAACAACTCCATGTCACTTAAAGTTGCTTTTGCAAATATCTCCTGCCATTGTATTCTTATTTTTGCACTTACCCTTCCCTCCAAATACCGTCATTCCCCAATCTACCTACTTTTTGTAACTTTCCATGGCACCTCTTTGTGTCACCGGCATCACTTCTTTGCACGGCCACCACAACACTTCATCGCATGACAGGAGCGGCAACAGAGTTCAAAAGCAGTGTGGTGGCTGCAGCGGGGCTCTATGAACTTGTTTGGCACGGCTGCAGCTTATTTGATAAGCAGCTTTCGGCTGGGCTACACAGCTTGAACGACAACACGCCTAAACAGCTAAGCTGAAGAGGTTTGGTTTTTGGCTGTCTGGTTTTTAGGTATAGTAGCTGCAGCTTCTGAGATGGGAAAAATCTGAAATGCCCCTGAGGCAAATGATGGCTTGTTTGATGTCGTTTAATGGTAATTAACGACAACTAACGATAATTAATGACAATTGACGACACTTTATGACAACTAACGGTAATTAACACAATTAACGACAATTAATGAAATTAACAACAATTAACGACATTTAATACTGCAATTAACAATATTTAACGCAATAGACCGCAATTAATACAACTTAACAATAATTAAGGAAATTGATCGCAATTAACGACAATTAATGATATTTAACACTATACACCGCAATTAATGCAAATTAACGATAATTAAGGTCACCGAACGCAATTAACGACAATTAAAAAATTGATCGCAATTAATGACATAGATCACAATTAACAACCATTAAGTAAATTGACCACAAATAACAATAAACATTTAATCCAATAAACAATTAATACATAAATAACATGTAACAACCCAAAATCCCAAATTGGGAAAGCAGTGAAAATAAGGGGAAAATGTTTTGAATCTATTATGTGTGGAAAACATCTTTTACATGATTTTTGAACTTCTTATATAAATCAAGCAGTGGAATTTCATGCAAGCGACAGCGTGTAAGAATTGTAGAGAACAACACGAGTAGATAAAATCCTACAATAATTACACAAGAAATTATCTTGGGTTAGGAACCCTACAAAAAATTTTGTGAATTTTGGACTCTTTTGGTCACTACAAAAATTCAGCAAATACTTAGCCAGTTTTGAAAAATCTGAAAAACTGATTTGAATTCCCAGCCAGCCCATTTCTATGCGCCAGATCTAGCCCGCGCCAATGCTCACTCGCTCCCTCTTGGCGACCGGTGGGCCCCACTCATCAGAGCCTTTCGTCCACCTTGCCTTCACCCTCGCTCGGCATCGAGCCATCTCTGTCGCTCGCCCGCTATTTTCCCTCGCCGCCCACCGTTTTGCACCCAGCTACCCTGTCACCTCCGCTAGCCCCCTCCGCCCATGGTAGCAACTCTATTCATGGTGCCCTATTTCCTGTTGACGGAGAGACCAGGCAGAGCCATGAGTTTCTCATGCTGCCGTCGATGTCGCCGTTTTCTCACACGTTTGTCCTAGATATTTAAGCTCTAGAGCGTGCATTGTAATCCTCGGCTTGATCCATTTCATTTCATGCAAACCCCAAGATTCATCGCTCCTTGGTTTCGCGGGAACATTTGTGTCGTTCTCGGCGATAAGTCGCGCCCGCACTATTCACCTTTCTCGTGAGCTTTCTCACCCACAACGCCTATGTCATCTTGATCCTCATGCATCACTCATTCCTCTTACGTGCTTAATGCACCCTCGAGTCTTGTAGCTCGATTGTATTTGCCTTTGTCCTCGGCTCACAGTGCGCTCGAGCTCGCTAGCGTGTTCCGTCGCTTTGGCGAGTTCGAGTCCAAACTGATCGTGTCATAAGGTGTTCTACACTCTATTGATACCAATCCCTCACTCAATGCAGGAAATCTCACCCTAAATCTAAGCTTCACTCTCATTTCCCCATTGCGGATACCGTAACTACAACTATATTATAAATGTTACAAAACAAGCTACATTAATTATGACAAACTGACTAAGATTGATTAGCTACAACTACGATAATAACGACAAAAGCATCCAACAAATTACCTACCATTCGAGGAAGCAATAAAAAAGCGAGCGGCGAAAGTAATCAAATAATTAATCTCGAATTTTTTTAAATTATGTTACATTCTCTGAGTTCTCAGCGACGAGCGCAAGAACGAGAAGCGAAACACAATTGAGATGAGCGATGAGCAACTGCGAGAGTTCAGTATTTATAGCCGAGCGAAAGAGGAGCCACTGCGTTGACGCCAAAAATTCCGGATGCGTTGTCTAGGTGTAGCACTACAGGCAAGGGGGGATAGCAGCGATGGGGTGACAGATGTGCGGAGGAGGGAGGTTGGGCAGTGGGAAAGGTATCCACCGCACAGTGATCGTGCGATGGAGAGGATGCAGCGACCAATGGAAGTGACTGGAGGGAAGGCAGGGCGGTGGAAGGATAGATGAAAGGGAGGGCTTGGCTTTGAAGGCATGTCTCGAGCGATATATGGACTAGATACCGCCGCTTTTTTTCTTTGAAGAACCGGACTGGTTTTTAGGATTTTTTGGGAGGAGGTTACGTGGCGGGAGGGAGGGCCATGTGTGCGGGAGGAGGGCATGTGGTGGGTGGCGGGTAGGCGCTACATCGTGGCCGTCTGGGGACAAAGCGGGCGTGGCGGAGGGAGGCGGGCCGCATGGTGGCCGTCTTGGAGCACCTCCACCACATGGTGGCCATGCAGCACTGCGTGCATTTCGTGCGTTGGTATGTCCCGTATAGTGGCTGTGCGGTTCAGGATGCTATTTTTGCAAATACGCGGCGACTATTTTCGCTAATTCCTCCAGCAAACCTGCCAATACGACCAAAAACTCATAAAATCGAAGGAGTCCTGGTTCCTGTTTATCAGCGAAACCAGTCAAAATAGGACCGATTTTCTTTATAAAAAATAAAATGAATTTAATTGAAAGTTTTAAAAAGAGTGAACCAAAACCACGGTACCAAAAAAACGAACGTTTGGCCGGTTTTTTTGGATCCTTACAGATATCCGCTGCAAATGATGAAATAGTTTTGCTAACGTGCTTTCCACAACTCCGAAAAGTATGTAACAGGAGAAGTACTTACTCCAGAACAAAATAAACTCAAGCTTGAGTGCACAAACATTTTCACGAGATTTTAGGTGACATAGTAAAAGACAGAAGTTCAGAGAAACAAATAAATATTTGCTTAAATTAATGCCTCGCGGCTATATGCAAAGCGGAAAAAATTCTATGGGCTTTCTCGATCGTAAGCGAAGATGATAGAGACAAGGGAAAGTATGACTCATTCAAAATAAGTAGGAATCTCCTGTTTCTTTCTGCCTACATTTGTTCTGAAGATGAATGTAAACTATCTTCATGGGCATAGTTGCCATATCACTTATTACATGCACATTCACCATGAGGGCAAAAGGTTGGCGTGCTGGTGTCGAAGAAATGGAAAGCACCTGTTCAAATTAATCGAAGTACATTATTCCTATTTCAATAACAAGAACAAAATTTTGTTTTCTCCGGCACCATTTTCAGTGCAAAATCAACTCTCCAATGAGGTGAGGAACTGAAGATGTGAAATCTAACTTTCTTTATTTACGGATGAGCTAGATTTGTTAAGTCCACAGCACAAGTGGCAACCTGAATGCTTCAAAGAGAAACATAGCTAACAGGATGCTACCAATCAGAAGGGCCAATCATTTTCTCTCGAACGAGTTCATGGAATTCTTTTTGTCAAAACTCCAAGGCTTAAAGCACCTTCCTGGAAAAAAGAAAAGGAAAAAGGATTAATATTAACCATAGCAGTACGTTGTACCACGGATATTAAGCACTTAACATGAACACATTAAAATTTACATGATGATGTAATAACATTAACAGGTGACCCAAGAGGGTAAATAGGCAAGAGCTGAACCTAGATGTCAATGATTTTGCATCCAGATCCAAATAAAACGATCCTATGATTTAATGCCTTAAGAAATTCAATGTTTCTGTCATCCGGCCAAGACGTGAATTTATGTTGTGCACACATTGTGGGCTAAAACTGATGCTAAAACTTGATCTAGATAATCTAATCCTAGCTCAATGAAGAACACCTAGTCTAAACATTAGGCGGAGCGTGATTACATAACCGAACTTAGCATTCCCATCGCAGCTCGGTCGGAGTGCGAGGTGTGAATAAGGTCGGCGAAGTCACGGTGGCGGCGGAGGCCCTCGGTCTTCGCCACCACAGCGCCCATAGAGATCGGATCTATATTTTGAACTTGCGTAGCCTAGAACCACTGCTGGGGCGAGGTTTGCCAAGTCCATCTGTTGATATAGCGCTAGGTGAGCAGGACCGAGACCAAAGCTGTGGTTATGCCCCGATCAAGGTGCGAGTGGGGCTTTGCCCCGCGAATCTCGGGATGGATAGCGAGATCATCCCAACATTCTCCCTTTGATCGTAAGGCTAACATCATAAGCCCATCATCAATAAAATAGCATACCAAGATAATTCGTCCCATGACCAATGAAGTGCCATACAACCCCAGTACCTATAGTGTACTATCCCATCTTTGAAATAGATATTCATTATAATTAATGGGAGTTGGTTTATTTTGAGGTCCTTTTATCTAGAATCAGAGGCTTTCCAATAGACCCATACCGGCAACATGATCACAAAAGATCTTGGGTGATAAGCCTTTAGTAAGCGGATCCATGAGTATTGACTTAGTACTAATATGATTGATACTAATGGTTTGATCCTGGATTCTGTCTTTCACAACATGGTACATAATGTCAATGTGTTTGGCAACACCACTTGATTTGTCGTTACTCGCATAAAAGACCACAGGTTCATTATCACAGTATAAGGTGAGTGGTTTAGAGATGTTGTCTACCACTCTAAGTTCCGGAATGAAGTTCTTAAGCCATGCAGCCTGCCCGGTAGTGTAATATCTTGAACTTTAATCGAGCAATTAGAAACGAAGTCGAGAGGAGAAAACAAGTTAGAAAGTGGAATTTTTCTGAATTTTTTGAGGGGGTTTCCTCAAATCCTCGCTAACCTGGGCCGCGGGCCGTGACCCAGGAGGCCCAAGAGGGGGAAGCCGACATAGCGGGGGCGGCCAAAAGGGGGGACACCTCCCCCAAACCCTAGCCGTCCTCCACCCCTCTCCCCCACCAAGCCGCCATCTCTTCCTCTCCTCCACCAGGCCGTCGCCCCTTCCCCTTGCTGCTGCCTCTCCCTGGCTTGGGCACCCTTCGTCTGCTACACCCGAGCACTCCTACCGCTTCCCCCACGCGCTGCTTTCTCCCGGGATCGCCGGACCCTCGCTGTGGTGGCCGGCCATGGAAGAACCAAGGGGGAAAGGTAGGAAGGAGAGGTGGAGAGAGATGAGCACCTCCCTGGGTGCTCGTTGGGCTAGCACGACTCCAAGGGTAACGATCCTAAACTCGTTAATTTGGTGTTTAACTTTCGAGCGTAGGCCGCGTCGGTAATAGATCTGTTCTGTCCAGTAGATTGCGTGGACAGTTTTGGGACCTTAGATGCCGAATATGGGATTTTCGTCTTCTAGAGTTTTGTAGCCACTGCTCTTAGCTTTCCATAGCCATCAGGATCACGAAATTCCAACGTACGGATCAAAAGTTATGGTCTGTTCTTTCCATGTTGTCCAGAATCCCGACGAGATTGAAATGTCAAGATTGCTTTTGAAATATGACCATGCTAATGGCAAATTCAGGGTCTCCACCCAACTAGGTTATTGTATAATTTTTAATAACCTTTCCAAATTGTCAAAGAACACCTCAATTGGATTTGTAAATTAAAAGATATCATATGTTCTTTACTGCTGTTCTTACCAGTTAGACAGAATATGTACTGTGTGTTCATCTGCCTGTTAGCAAATTTGTTTGGCTGAATTGGTTGTTCTCACCAACTAAACTTTTGTAACCCTGTTCGTTATCTTTCCATGGGATCTGAAAGAACTTCGTTCCAAGTCCCAGATTAATAAATTTGAATTTTGTCGTGCTGCTGTCCTGAATGGTTGTCAGTTTGCTGACTGTAGTTTTGAGTCGTTGGATAGATTTTGGTAAAGGTAAATTATGAGTATCATGCCAACTAGACTTTTGAAGGTCATGCTCTTAGCTTTCCAGAATGATAAGAATAATGGATTTTGGTTAATTTTATCAAAAGTTATGATTATTTATTTACTGCGGTGTAATTCTGCTAGACAGATTGTGTATTAAGACTATCATCTAAATGTTAGCCTAGGTTGTTGGCCGAATCAGAAGGTTCAACCAACTAGGTTAATGTGGAGATTTACCTTTCCATAGGATCTAAGATCACCCCTTTTTGAGTCTCAGAGCAAAAAATATGGTGTTTTTAGTATCACTGTCCAGATTACCATCCTGCTAGACTATCGGTTTAATTGGGTAGATCGACTATGTGAACCTTGGGTTTAGGATGCTGCGACTAAGCGTTTCGAGTAGCATCCTATTCACGATGTTACTTATTTAAGTAATTAATTTATGTAGGAAAAGGGAATTTGAGATTAGTGGCTTCGTCCTTACCTCCTAACGTCGCGATTGAAAGGCAAGTACAACTGTATGCTTGTGATTGATATGTGTTTTCCTTGATTGATGATTATATGGTGAATAATGCTTGATATGCACTTGTTCATAGTAATATTTGACTACCATGGTTCTATTAATGTTGTTTCTTCATTCATCGTATACATTCATTCATGCAAATTTTGTTCTTGCTACACCCACAGGAGTGGGTAATGAAGTCCCAGCATTCCAACCTAGGCAAGTAAGATCCACCATTCCAATTTGGGTAATTTGGATCCCCGTTTTGAAATGTTCTTCAAACGGGCCTTGGATCCCTGCATTTTGGATAACGCGAGCATAAGTGAACACCGACGGGTGTTCACTAGCTATACCGGTATGAGCAGAAGTGAAGGGCATGTGCATACATTCATTCATGTGGTTTTTGTCATCTCATATTTTAGTTCAACTGTAGGCTTGATGGATTATACCTGTTTTGGTTCAAAGTTTTATTTTGTACTTGTTGAGTCATTGACTCACTCTTACCGTGTTTCTTGTTTTAGGTGAACCATGATGATGACGTTTGTGGGAGGGAGTAGATACACAGTTGCACACGTCTTGAATAATCATTTGATATTATTCCGCATTTGTGAGATTGGACTGTAATAATAAGTAGTTTTTAATGACCATTTTTGGATATTGGTATGCTTAGGTTATACGCGTTATGGATTCATACTCTCCCGTTTTAGTCTTAGTAGTTTCCCTTTGAACTCAGATGTTCTAAGTTTATTGCTGAATTTTAGGGTGTTTATTATTGCTAGATTCCTCTCGACTAGATCTTAGTTGCTCTTCTTGATTAAGATATTTAAAACATTGTCTAAATTATTACTTGTGGTAGAGGTTTTAGGTAACATCTTGGTTTTCGAATAGCTAGGGTGTTACAGTTGGTATCAGAGCGGGCTTTAGGTCTGTGGTAAACAAAGTATTAAAATGACACACTGTGCACGGTAGGTGGGGTTTGGGAAATCCATTGCATCCGCATTTCTAGAGATATGGTTCATTATGTTGTACTGTATCGAATTACTTCTGTACTATATTTCTTGTTGTTAATCTATGTATGATGTGATATCCTATATCTATGAATTTATTTTATGATTGTCATGGGATGATCCTATATATTCATAATTGGTTATGTTGGTTATGCGTGTTGATAACAGATGTTAAGAAGTTAAGGTCGTGGTTGTTACTCTGGGATTCACCATGTTACACCATCGTTCGTGGTATGTGGTTACGGGAGTAGTTACCCCGAGTACCATAGTTTCAGGGGTTGAGCGTGAGTTGCTTTAGAAAGTTGTTCTCTTCCTTGATTTCTGAATTTGGCAAATCCTTGTCCGGAGGTGGTTGATGAAATTCTCTTGGGATCATGATTCGTGGTGGTTGATGGGTTTCAATGGGTCTTTAATGGTTTTTTGAAATAATTATTGGTTTTCGACTGTTGAGTTGCTTTTACTACTGGTGATCTTCGTCAATTGGCAATATTGATATTTCCATAGTTGTTCCTTCTTTCTCATTGGAAAAGAGCGACTCATTTACTCGTTTGATAGTTTGGACAATGAGAGTTTTCTGTTGAAAGTTCGTTAAATGAGAAAGCTTTGGCTCCATGTATTTCTTTTGAATCATTCTGCGTGTTGAAGTTTAATGCATCACTTTTTTGAAGAAAGTGTTAAAACCCTTTTGGTGGTGCCTTGTTGTGATTAAGTTGGAGATTGTAAACAAACAAAATGGTTGGCTACGGGTTTCTATTGGTCCCTATTTGTTTTTTTAAAACAATTCTTATCTTTTTGACTGCTGGGCACTCGTTGCTACTTGTAAATGTTATTATTGACAAGATCGTTCTCTTTTATGATAGTCCTATATTTCTTGTTGATAAAGGAGACCTGGTTATCCGTTTGGTATTTTGAGAGAATGAGAATTATCTTTTACAAAGTTCATTGAAGAAAGTTTTGATTCTGCTCGTTTCTTTTGAAGTAGTTGGAGTGTTGGAGTTTATAACCTCTCTTTGAAAAAAAAACTTTATGCTTTTCCCACATTGAGATTTCTAACTTTCAAAGTCAATATCTTCTTCTCACTTGGACTTTGATTCTCTTTTCGTGCGGGTCATGTAGCCCCAACTGTGGACTTCATATATGTTTTCTGAGTTCATTGCCTAATTGGTTTTTTTCCTTGGTCATGTGTTCATTGCGAGTGGTAAATGACTTTCTAGTTGGCGAAAACCATTTTCCTGTGCCTTTTTTTTTAAGAAAGATTCAACCCATTCTTTTCGCATAGGTCTTTCGACATGTCTTCTAATTGTTGTTGTGAGATTGATGTTAATACTTGTAGTAATTTGATCGCCTTTGGTGATATCATTCAAATGAGAATATTTCAAGTTTAGCTGTTGTGATATTTTGGGGCTCATGAATCATCTGGTAGCTGAAATTATTTTGAATAAATTGAGGTATTGGATTGTCCTGTTGTTTCTTAAGAGGTTCGTGTGATTTTAACTTTAAAGGCTCTTTGGTCTGAGATGGCAGCGTGAGGTTGCAATCAAGGAAAATTATGTTGGTTCCTTTAAGAGTAGAATAATATGATTGCCTTTCGTGAAAACCCGTAAATGAAATGTTTCGAGTTTGGTGGCTGAGATCATTTGGATCTCATGTTTCATGTGTAGTTGAACTGTTCTGAGCAAATATGATGTATTGAAGAATTTTATTGATTCTTAATTAGACCTTGTGGTTTGGACTAAAGATCTTATCTCGTTCGTTGTGGCAAGGTTTTGTTAGTCAAAGGATCAATTTCGGGGTTAAAAGAAAGAGTGCAGTAGGAGTATTTGAGAATTTGAGTCGAGTGTTTAACTTGTGGGTATTTGAATCATGCCTAAACTTCCCGCTCTTTTCGCTCAAGAGATGTCGAGTTTCAATCGTAATATTTTTTTCTTATCGGTTGTTATTTGCTAGTCCCTTTTGAGGGATGTGTGCCCTCAACTGTGAACTCAACTTTCGTTTTCTAAGAGCACCATTATCAGAATATTTCTTTTGGTTTCGTGCATTTGTGAGGAGCAACGTTTTCCTGTGAGAGGAAACTTATCCTTGATCGTCTCTTTCTTTTGAGAAAGGATCAACAGTTTTGTGTTGCAATTTTTTTTTACAAGGTGTAATTTTGGCAACTGTTGGTGGGGGATAAGAAATTGTAGTGGACAGATTTTGGTACATAGCTATTGGAGGAGTAGTAAAAGATGAATTGGTTTTGATCTGTACCTCTTGGAGGAAATTTGATTCACATGGAATGTTTACCTTTGAAGTAAATCAATAGTGTTACATTGAGTAGAACCTATGGTATAGTGAAATTCCAGAACCTTAGTTCATGTTGAAATGTTGGGGGATTATCGAAGGTATGGAAACCTTGATCAATTTTATAGAGTAACGCAATTGAATAGTATTGCGAGATTGTGTACGTGATTTCTTATGATGTTATCGAGTAAGTAGGTTAGAATTGTGGGGATGTTAGAAATTTAATTTGATGATTTCTCTATTGGTTATAAGGGAGGTTTGTTGTAGAGATCTTGGGGGTTAAATCTGGGCTTTGCATTTTTATGCTAGACCTTTGGTCACACAATGAATGTGCGTAGAGAAAGTGGAATAATGGAGTTTCCTGAACAGTGGAATGATCCCTGATAGGACCTTCTGATGTAGTACATGAACGTGTGTGCTAAGGATTTTTAGATGTTCTTGGAAATTAGAGGTAATGTGATTGCGTGGGACATATTTTGTGGTGCTTTGGGTGTCTTCTATCAAATCAATTTTCTTAGTAGAATGAGTTACCAAGAGTATTCAGTGGATTCAATAGAGCCTCTCCACAATAGTGTGGGTGATGTATTTCAGTTTGAGCATAATTTGAGGATGTTTAATTAAGAGGTTTAAACTCGCTTGGTATGCGATGAATTCGGATCTCAAGGTTCAAGAGAAGTTCTAGTCCTAAAAGAGAGAAACTGAAAAAATGATGTTTCCCCAGATAGTGAGGCATTTTCTTGGTTCTCGTTTGAGTTTTGTGATGTTGACTGGTGTTTTCTGCAATTTGAGTTGGCACTGTGTTGTCATGTTTGATTCTTTCCAATTCAGACAAACCAAAAGAAGTATTTGGTTTGGGCATTCGAGTGATTTCTCCTTTGGCTGTCGTGGTGTTCCTTCGTAAACTGCATATTTAGAAAATGGATTTGTTTGCGTGATGTATTGTCAAATTTGAGGTTTAACCCTTTTGGTGGAGAGTTAGTATTGCGTGGACACGATGAGGACTCTCTATTTCCAGTTGGATTCTCTTTGTGCATCGATGGTTTAAGAACTAGTTCTGCTGTGCACTCTTGTCTAAAGGAGGTGTCTCTTGTTAGATGAAGAGTTCGATTTTGAGCATGTTGTGTGCTTTCGTACCAAAGGGGAAGGTGGCCCAGGTACACTCGTTCATTTTCGACAGTTGTAGAAATTAGGAAGTTGGCATATCGCTTTGACCGTCTCGGGTACATACACGGCAATGCATAGCGTCTGTTGTGTTCATTCTTTGAGTTTTGAGAGCTCCATAACACGTAATTCGCTAGAACCTCTCATCATCGAATAAGATCTTACCTTCGAAACCCGACCAGTGCAAATTCTGGAAGAGTCAGAAAGAGTTAGGTGAAACAAGACACTGAAGTATGCCGATGTGCCATGGTCGCATCAGGGTGAGCGAGAAGTGACCTGGAAGTTGGAGTCTCGCATGCGCGAGTAGCATCCAAAACTGTAGTTGTGTGATATTGTTGGTAAAGTTTTAGTAAGTTTTTCTCTCGTGCGTTCATCTTGGCTAGAATTTGGGGTCGAATTCTGTTTAAGAGGGGTAGAATGTAATACCCCGAACTTTAATCGAGCAATTAGAAACGAAGTCGGGACGAGAAAACAAGTTAGAGAGTGGAATTTTTCTGAATTTTTGGAGGGGGTTTCCTCAAATCTTCGCCAACCTGGGCCGTGGGCCGCGACCCAGGAGGCCCAAGAGGGGGAAGCGAGCATAGGGGGGGGGGGACAAAAGGGGGTCATCTCCCCCAAACCCTAGCTGTCCTCCACCCCTCTCCCCCAGCAAGCCGCTATCTCTCCCTCTCCTCCACCAGACCGCGGCCCCTTCCCCTTGCCGCCACCTCTCCCTGGCTTGGGCACCCTTCTTCCCCTACACCCGAGCACTCCTGCCGCTTCCCCCACGCGCTGCCGTCTCCTGGGATCGCCGAACCCTCGCCGTGGTGGCCAGCCATGGAAGAACCAAGGGGGAAAGGGAGGGAGGAGAGGTGGAGAGGGAGGAGAACCTCCCTGGGTGCTCGTTGGGCTAGCATGGCTCCAAGGGTAACGATCCCAAACTTGTTAATTTGGTGTTTAACTTTCGAGCGTAGGCGGCGTCGGTAATAGATCTATTCTGTCCAGTAGATTGTGTGGCTAGTTTCGGTACCTTAGATGTCGAATCTGGGATTTTTGTCTTCTAGAGTTTTGTAGCCACAGCTCTTAGCTTTCCATAGCTACCAGTATCACGAACTTACGACGTATTGATCAAAAGTTATGATTTGTTCTTTCCACGCTGTCCTGAATCCTGACGAGATTGAACTGTCAAGATTGCTTTTGAAATATGACCATGCTAATGGCAAATTCAGGGTCTCCACCCAACTAGCTTATTGTAGCATTTTTAATAACCTTTCCATATTGGCAAATAACACCTCAATTGGATTTGTAGATTAAAATATATGATATGTTCTTTCTTGTTCTTCTTACAGTTAGACGAGAATATATCTTGTGTGTTCATCCGTGCATTAGCAAATTTGTTTGGTGAATTGGTGGTTCTCACCAACTAGACTTTTTATCCCTGTTCGTTATCTTTCCATAGGATCTGAAAGTACTTCGTTAGAGTCCCAGTTAATAAATATAAATTTTGTCGTCTTTCTTTGTCACGAATGGTTGTCGGTTTCTTGTTGTAGTTTTGTGTCGTGGGCTAGATTTTGTTAAAGGCAAATTATGAGTATCATATCAACTATACTTTTGAAGGTCATGTTCTTAGCTTTCCAGAATGACAAGAATCATGGATTTTGGTTAATTTTATCAAAAGTTATGATTATTTCTTTACTACGGTGTAATTCGCTGAGCAGTTGTGTATTAAGACTATCATCTAAATGTTAGCCTAGGTTTTTGGCCGAGTTATAAGGTTTAGACAACTATGTTAATGTGGATATTTTCGTTACCTTTCCATAGGATCTAAGATCACCCCTTTTAGTCTCGAGCAAAAGATATGGTGTTTTTAGTATCATTTATTGATTCAATCTGCTAGACTATCCGTTGTAGGATCAAGGATAACCGACTAGAGGGGGGTGAATAGGAGGTTTCTAAATTTTCTTGATCAAATTACCCAAATTAGCAAGATACTCTAATCAAATATATTTATCACAATCTATGAGCTACGAAAATAAGTGCAATAAGTAAAGACAAGAATTAACCGCACAAGGACAAGGGGTTTTTTCCCGTGGTATCGAAGATTTGTCGATCTTCACTAGTCCACGTTGAGGAAACTTGATTCACTCAAGCCGGCTCCACAAATTAAGCCTACCCTCGATCACTTGGTTGTTCTTCCTCCTCTCGGGTTGGTGAACACCGACCAATCTGGCAAACAGCGGGTCTCTTCACAAGCTTCTTGAAGAGATCACCGAGCAACCTCCGCCAAGTCGTCTAGGTGCCGACAAGCACCAAGAGAATAGACCTTGACCTTCACTTGACGGCAATCACGAGCCAAAAGATCAACTAATAATGCAATGCTCTTGTTTTTGCTCACTACCTCACAAATATGTGCAAAGAGAGTAAATGAGGAGTGAGAGGAGTGCTCAAGGCTCAAATGAATTGAATGAATGCTCAACAACACGTCCTTGAGCTGGTGGGGGTGCATTTATACCCCCCACAACCAAATATGACCGTTATGCAGAAAATCAGACAAAACTCAGGAAAATCGGAACTTCCGCCGTGTAAGGTGCGGAACTTCCGCCCTTCAATCGAGTGCACTGTAACGATCAATACAGTGAGCATTAAATGCTCTGAACTAGCCGTTGGATTTATGTGCGGAACTTCCGCCAACTAGATTTCGGTTCTTCCGATAATCGGAAGATCCGCTTTATTCCACAGCGGAACTACCGCACTTGCGAAAACGGCTAAGTCCCTAAAAAGGGTACTCTCTGGAAAAAACCGACCGCAAATATTTTGGAGCAACCGATAATCGGAACTTCCGCTCGTATCATTGCGGAACTTCCGCGCTTCGAAAAATCGGCTAAGTCCCGAAAACGGATGCTCTCTGGAAAAAACCGACCGCAAATATTTTGGAGCAACCGATAATAGGAACTTCCGCTCGTATCATTGCGGAACTTCCGCGCTTCGAGAAATCGGCTAAGTCCCGAAAACGAATGCTCTCTGGAAAAATCAAGCCGCAGCCTTTTCGGAAGAACTGCACAGCGGAAGTTTCGCAGTACACATGCCGGAACTTCCGATTGTGTTCTGAGAAAAAGTATTTTCTTTTTAAACCAGACCAAAAGAACATGTATGATCCTAAGTTGATCCAAAGGCATAATGAGATGCTTTCAAGCTACTAGACAAGCTCCCCCTTAATAGTACGACATTTATCCTAAAATCCGGTCTTCCTCCATACTCCAAAGACCGGTAAAATTCAAAGGGGTCCTAGTCTATTTGTACCTTATCTTTGAGATCAACTCCATCTTTTCAACATTCTTTGACATGCAGCTCCTTGGTTTCACTTTGTCATTTGGGACTATGCCTTGTAATGACTTCAACAAACATGTTAGTCCCATATTCACATAATGTCATTAATTACCAAAATACAATTTTTTAGGGGCCTAGATGCTTTCAATCTCCCCCTTTTTGGTAATTGATGACAACACAATAAAGATGTGAGAGATAGTTGGTTTGAAACAGAAAGCTCCCCCTTAACATGTGCATATTAAGTAGAAGATAATGTAAAGCACATGTTTGGATTTTCAGGAAATTTCGGCGGAGTTTCTGTAGAACGTTGTTACTTGGAAGAGAACAAATGACAAAAAAGATAGAGCATTCACATCACATGGTCATTCATCATTAATCAAAGATCCAAGTACAACAAAAATATAAGATAACAAAATATATCATCATAAGCAACAAATTGTCAAACAAAGTCATTACAAACCATAGTCAAAATGACAGCAATATATTACAATATTATAATAGATAGGTTTCCCTTTAAAAAACTCAAGCTCTCTCACTAACACACTCCTCTCCCCCTTTGTCATCAAGGGCCAAAAGGTTCACTCCGCAGGAGGATCTTGTGGAGGATCAACCGGAGAGCAACAGGAGGATCAGCAGGGAGGACCACCGGGAGGAGGAGGCGAAGCGGCGCCGACCAAACCGAATAGGTGGAGGAAACTGCTCTGCGAATCTGGCTGAAAGCGCATCAAGACTGGCAGTGTGGGCGTCAAGCCTGGAAGTGGTGGCCGCCTCAAACGCATCCAGTCTGGAGGAGGTCGCTGTCTGGAAGGCCTCCTGAGACGCCTTCATCTCTAACAAGGTAGCATAAATTTGTTCCATGGTGGCTTGACCTTGTGGAGGAGCGCGCGGCGGCCAGCGTTCAACCGAGGTTCTTCTGGCGGAGGCGCGAAGATTGGCAGGAATTGGAGGACCTTCTCTTGGCTTATAGAATTTATGAGCTGAAGGTGTGGCTCCATTATAGCCAGTCTGTCGAATGATCAAGATCATAATGTATGGTGCAAAGTTTATCCGCTTGACTCGATCATTCTTTGTGCCTGCTATCTCCCTTATGATGACATCTATGACATCGAATTTTCTCCCATGCATGATGCAATCCAAGATGTTCCACACATGTCCCCTAATTGCATCATAGTTCCCACTTTTGGGTAAAATGGTGTGATTGATGATCCGGTTTACCAAGCTAGGGATAGGGAGAAGACCTGTTATCTTGCCAGGAATAAACCTCTGTGTAGTGTCATAGAATTCAGTCCAAGCTGACAGAGGGAGAACTGGTCTATCATATATTTTCTCAAATTCGCTTGACTGGATATTCAAAGCATTTGCAAAAGCACGCTTTGTGCAAGAATATCTCACTGTCCCTGTCATCCAAGTGAGCTGAGAAAAATCAGGGGGAATGCACACTGTGTGTCGGGACCCAAATATGCAAATCTGGACCCTCTGTGTATTCTGCACTAGTCCAGGATCACGCTAGTGCACACAGTGTCAACATTGATGAAATATCACATCCATACAACGAATATAAGAATAAACGAGTACCTTTGAATAACAAATAACTGTTGGGACCTTACGGTCGAGTTTTACATTTATTAAGCCATGCAAGGCTGACAATAAAGAAATAAACTGCAGCGGAAACGAAATAAACTCCGGTGGCTCCCATCAATTTACCACGAACAGCGGCGGGATCAAGACCCTAACGCTCAACCTTCGTAGAACTCTTCTTCAAAAGCAAAGACGACTCCTCCATACATTGATTTGTTTAGCAAGAGTGAGTACACACCGTACTACATAAGTCATACCACGAATGCATTTATACATGATGGCTTATTCCAAAGAAATGGCTTCGTGGTTATTTTGCGAAATGCAACATTTGCAATTGAATACAAATAATAGATTGAAAGCATAATTCAAAACAAATAGACAATAATAAGTTAACAATTGATTTCACAAAATACACATAGTCTAATCAAGTTCTTTCACACAATTTGAACAAGTTATCTCACACGGTGACCCTTCCCAATTGTTTTATGAAAAATCTACCCCTCGTGTGAAATTCAGAGCATGTCCATGAGCTATTCGAATAGATTGATTTAAACACTCTGCGAGTTTGTACACTTTACCCACGATACAACCAAAGTGTAGCGATCACCGACCATAACAAAACCTTTCGAAACTTCATCTCAAACAATGACACTCTGGTGTGCTTTCTGCCGTCAATTTGTACACCTGACCCTTGGAGCGACACACACCATTGGACGAGGATCAGTGAACCGTCCGCGATGTGACCCAAACACGGTGGTACACACCTCCACCCATCACACGGTTTAAATACAACTGAGTTGTCAATGTCAAGACTCCATAACTTACTAAGTCGGGCCCAGCCCATACTAGGCATGTGGTCGTGCAGAAGAAGGCCGATTCAATGGCGCACAAAGTTAAGTCCTTAATTGACCAAGGCAAGACTTCCATTTTAACCCAAATCACAAAGTTTAATAAGCACACAGCTCCACCATTCACACAGAATCCACCACTTGCCTCAGTCTAAATCTTTTCTCACCCTGTTGATTAAGTGCAACACATGCCATCAACGAGTAACAGACACACAGCACACAGATTCATCACACGCTTCCATAATCACTTAGTCAAGTTTATAATTGCAACTCTCACATGAAATGATGACTCGTGGCATGGCTAAGCAGTCTAATCATATCTAACCAACCCACGTTGGTGCTACGATAATACCAACTAATAATGAACCAACCTAGGGTGACAAAAGATCATGGCATACAATAGACATGGTGGCATAACAAATTGGATTAATAACTATCCCAAAAGCATTTAAATAAATACTTGAAATAGAATGCAATACATTGAAACAAAGTATTTTGAAAACTGGGTTCAAAATGATCAAAGGTATAACTTGCCTTAGAATAGATCTAGATATTGGTCTTGGTCTTGAGGTGCTCCTTCTTCTGCAAAATTCCCCGAAGTATCGACGTCTACTCGCAAACGAGACAAAAGAAACAAAACAAATAAATAACAGAGGCAAAACAAACTCCAAAAATCAAATAAAATTCACCATTAAATAGATCTTAATTTTATATGAATTTACAAATTTGAATGGGCTCAATTGGACTTTGGATGCAAAAGAGATGGGCTTTGGAATATTTGAAAATCAATTAAACCCTAATTTGGATTTTATTGAATTTCCCGAATTATTTTTATAAAGGAAAATCGGATTATTGCGCAATGCTTGCGTCAGCCGAGAATTTATGGAAAAAGAATTAAATTTAAAACCGTCTTGACGGTGGGACCCATTTGTCGGTGGCACGACTCCTGATGGACCAAATCCACCAAGCCTCTGGATCCGGGTCGGGGCTGAGGTGGCGCACCCACGCGCGGGTGGCACTAACGCGGCGCCAACAAGGTGACTCACGCGCCACGAAGTGAGGTGGGCGCCGACGCCAGTTGCCACATCGGATCGACGGCGGCGATGGCTCGAGAACCAATGGCAGCAATGCGAGCAGCGGCGACTTCGCCGACGGTGAGTGGTACCAACGTCTGAGAGGAGGTTAATCGCGCACATAGGCACCGGTTTGAGCACACAGGGTTGAGGAGATGGCCGTGGCGAGGAAGAAGCGGCGGAGAACCTTGGTTTTGTCGGACGGGCGCTCGGTGATGCTCCGGCGACGAGGAGGTGCGCCGAGTAGCTGAGACTTACCGATCCTGCGGTGCGATCGGTGGAGCAAGAGCGGCGACGGCGGCGCAATCCGGAGAAGAAGCTCGGCGAAAACCCTAAAGCTTGGAATGCGGCGCGCTAGAGCGTCAGGCGACGAGGTGGCGGTTTAGGGTTGCGGAGGCCCGGCGTGCTAAGGAGTACTTATAGGCTCGGAGACGCCGAGATTTGAAACCCCAAATCGGGTCCGAAGCGGCCGGTTTTGAATTCCAAGATTTTGGAGATTGAAACCGATTCGGGTTTGATTTGGTTTGGAGCGGATATGGAATAACCGGAACACGTTTTGGTGGGGGTCGGCTCAAGAAATCGGCCGAGAGAATCGGCGTTGTCGTGCGGGAGTGAAGCTCGGCCAATAAATCCATGATCTCATCACTATTTAAAAGTAGTTGCATCTTAGTGCCACAAAATTATGAATCCACAAAATTATGAATCCCAGCTCGTTGAAAGAGCCTATAGGTACCCTCATATTTATCAAGCCCGTTGAGGTAGGACCAATTAATGCACTTGTGATCAGCAAAGGGTTTGTTTGGTCCATAGAAAAGATCATAGACTTGCCTCTGAAACTTTGTATGAAATCGAGGGTCATCACAATTTCCAGGAAGTGAATATTGATCTTTAATTCGAAGAAGAGTGTAATCGTCCGTTGTAAGTGCCTTAAGATCAATTTCAAGCTCTTCCGGCTCTCCTAACTCCTCATCAGACTCAGATTCAGACCCTTCACCTGATGCACTTTCTTCTGTTTCTGAATTTTTAGATGACTCTCTTTGATCCTCAATTTCTTTCAATTCTTCCTCTCGCCTTAAAGGTTGATTTCTTGAAGAAGATGGGCCTGCTTCTGAATAGCTCTTTGGGACAGTATCCTTTGTCCTAGGCATCTTCAAAAACAATAATGAATGGAGTGTCAAAGGATGAATCAAAAGGAAATGAGATTTTCTGTCTCTGTCAGGACAATCGGAAGCTCCGCACTTTGAACGCCGGAACTACCGCATGCGGAAGTTCCGCGCTTTTCAACGGCGGAAGTTCCGATTATCCTGAGCCGATTCTAGGGCAATAAGAAATTTGGATTTTTCAGTATTTTGATGGATTGAGTCCATGGAATCGATGCATAAACATCATATAATACTGAATAAACCAATTTGCTCAAGAATCAACCACAGATTTCATCCACATTTCATTTCTCCCAAAATCTCAACCTAGGGTTCATGAGAGGCATAAATCCAAAAGGGATTGAAAATACCTTGAGCAAAGGAGTGATTGAACCCTGGGGATGCAAGAGATCGGTCGAGATTGAAGAAATCACCGAAGGACAAGCAAGATTTTTCGGTGGGGTTTTTGGAGAAGAAGAGCTTTCGGGAGAAAAGAGATGGTGGCTGGAGAGAGAGAAATAAACGGAGGGACCGCAGGCAATTAATGCTTCTCAGCTACCGGAAGGCGGAAGTTCCGCATTTCAAAAGCGGAAGTTCCGAATCGGAAGTTCGCGCTGGGAGACCGGAAACTCGATTATCCCGATGCTTCTAAGAGAGTGAAAAGCGAAGCTCCGCAACTCAACAGCGGAAGTTCCGGAAAATGGAAGTTCCGCGCCTGGAGGGCCGGAAGTTCCGATTATCCTGACACTTCAGGGAGAAGGAGTTGAATTTGAAGATTTTGCAAATAATCCTTAGTTTTTGCACTCAACCAAGTATCATTCAGGATTATTATGCAATGAAAAGACTAATGTCTATATAAGAAAGTAATTTTTACTAATATATCACATTTGGAGCGAAAGTTTGAGAAAAACATCTTAAAATAGACAAAAATGCAACTAAGACCCAAGGTGCATGTGACAAGAGTTCAAGCGACATTTGAATAGTCAATGACATTTAACTCATTCCTCAATAGGCAAAAGGCCTTCATCTAAAGGTTTGGTAAAGATATCTCGCTAATTGATTTTCGATTGCAAATGTGGCTAATTTCAATATCTCCCTTGCACACATGATCTCTAAGGAAATGATGGCGGATATCTATATGCTTGGTTCTTGAATGTTGGGCGGGGTTGTTGGCTATTTTCACTGCACTATCATTATCACACAAAGTGGCATTTTATCAAATGTTATTCCATAGTCCATCAATGTTTGCCTCATCCAAAGCAATTGTGCACAACAACTTCCTCGAAACATATTCGGCCGGCGGTGGAAAGAACAACGAGTTTTGTTTCTTAGAAGACCACGACACTAAGGATCTACCTAAGAATTGACAACTCCCTGAGGTGCTCTTTCTATCCACTTTACAACCCGCATAATCCGAATCCGAATATCCAATCAAATCAAATTTAGCACCTTTTGGATACCAAAGGCCAATACTTGAGGAATGCTTTAAATATCTTATTATTCTTTTGACAGCCATTAAATGACATTCTTTTGGAGCCAATTGAAAACGTGCACACATGCAAACGCTAAACATAATATCGGGCCTAGATGCGGTAAGATAAAGCAAACTACCAATCATAGACCTATAAAGCTTTAAATCAACAGATTTACCTTCTTCGTTTAGATCAAGATGTCCATTTGTAGCCATGGGAGTTTAGATGGGCTTTGCGTCATCCATGCCAAATCTTTTGAGTAAATCCTTCACATATTTGGATTGACTTATGAAGATCCCATCATTGAGTTGTTTGATTTGAAGTCCAAGGAAGAAACTGAGTTCTCCTATCATTGACATCTCAAACTCCCTAGACATCATATCACCAAATTCTTTGCAAAAATCTTGATTAGTAGAACCAAAAATTATATCATCAACATAAATTTGACAAACAAAGAAATCACCATCAATAATTTTAGTAAATAAAGTTGTATCAACCTTTCCAATTTTGAATCCCTTAGAGAGTAGAAAATCTCGAAGGCGCTCATACCATGCTCTAGGAGCTTGCTTTAAACCATATAGCGCCTTTGAGAGTTTATACACATGATTAGGATTTTTGGGATCTTCAAAACCCGGAGGTTGTTCAACAAAAACAAGTTCAGAAATTTTGACATTTAAGAAAGCACTTTTAACATCCATTTGAAATAATTTAATATCAAAGCATGATGCAAAAGCAAGTAAAATACGAATAGACTCAAGTCTTACTACGGGTGCAAATGTTTCATCATAATCTAAACCCTCAACTTGAGTATATCCTTGAGCAACTAACCTTGCCTTGTTTCTTACCACAACTCCATTTTCATCTTGTTTATTTCGAAAGACCCATTTTGTGCCAATGACATTATGCTCCTTGGGTCTTTCCACCATTGTCCAAACATCATTCCGGGCGAAGTTATTTAGCTCCTCATGCATAGCATTCACCCAATCCGGATCTTCTAGTGCTTCATCTATACTCTTTGGTTCCAAAGAGGAAACAAAAGAGTAATGTTCACAAAAAGAAGCAATACGAGAGCGAGTTTGGACACCTTTGCTTACTTCACCCAATATTTGGTCTATTGCATGGTCTTTAGCTATTGCGTTGTGGATTCTTTGAGGTAGATTCAATGATTGATCATCTTCCTTGACATCTTCTTGATTTTGAATAATTTCATTTGTCACGGAAGAGGTAGGCGGCTCGACTCTCGTGGACGATGATGGTTCATTTTGATCTTCTTTAGGCTTAATGTCCCCAATTTGTATATTCTTCATTGCTTCCATAAGAGCTCCATTACCTACATCATCAAAATCTTCTTGCTCTTCTTGAGAGCCGTTAGTTTCATCAAATTGTACATCGTGTCTTTCTTCAACAATACCACTAGTTTTGTTAAAGACACGATATGCTTTGCTATTTGAAGAATAACCTAGTAGAAAACCAACATCACACCGACTTGCAAATTTAGAAAGTCGAACACCCTATCTTAAGATATAGCATTTGCAACCAAATACTCTAAAGTAAGAGATGTTCGATTTTCTTCCAATAAGGAGTTCATAGGAAGTCTTTTTCAAAAGCCTATGCAAATAAAGACGGTTTATGGCATGACAAGCGGTATTAATGGCTTCCGCCCAAAAGCGATCGGAAGTATTATACTCATCAAGCATTGTCCTAACCATTTCTATTAATGTACGATTTTTTCTCTCTACAACTCCATTTTGCTCCGGAGTGTAGGTAGTGGAAAACTCATGCTTTATTCCAAGTTCATCACAATAATCTTCAATATTAGTGTATTTGAACTCGGAACCATTATCACTACGGATTTTCTTTATTTTGAAATCAAATTCATTTTGAGCCCTTTTTGCAAAACTTTTAAAATTCTTGGAGGCTTCACCTTTGTCATATAAGAAGAATACCCATGTATATCTAGAGTAATCATCTACAACGACTAAACAATAGCTATTGCCTCCAATGCTCTTATAGGTTGTTGGCCCGAACAAATCCATATGTAAGAGCTCTAATGGCCTAGAAGTTGACATGATACTCTTGGAAGGATGAGAGTTAGCCACTTGCTTTCCGGCTTGGCAAGCGCTACATAGTCTATTTTTCTCAAACTTCACATCCTTCAAGCCAACCACTAAGTCATGTTTAAAAAGCTTTTTAAGTTGAATCATTCCCACATGACCTAGTCTTCTATGCCATAACCAACCCATTGAAGTTTTTGCAATCAAACAAGTTTTCAAACAAGATTCATTTGAGGAGAAATCAACCAAATAAAGATTGCCAAATCTAAAACCTTTAAAAATCATTTCTTTTTCTTTTTCTTTAAAAATAGTAACTTCCTTTTTAGAGAAAGAGCAAGTTAATCCAAGATCACATAATTGAGCAACGGATAGCAAATTGAAGTTTAATGTTTCCACTAAAGATACATTTGAAATGGAAAGGTCATTTGAGATAGCAATTTTACCTAAGCCAATTACCTTTCCTTTGCTATTGTCACCAAATGTGATCTTTTCATTTCCGCTCCCATTCTCAAATGAGGTGAACATTTTCCGGTCTCCGGTCATGTGTTGAGTGCATCCACTATCGAGCACCCAATGCCTTCCACCAGTCTTGTAGTTCACCTACAAAAGAAATCAAGTTCTTTTAGGTACCCATATTTGTTTGGGTCCTTGGAGGTTAGTTATCAAAGATTTGGGCACCCAAATAGCATTCTTCTTAACACCTAAAATTGAGGTGCCAACAAACCTAGCAATCACTTTTCCATCTTTGGCCTTTTTGAGCATATAACAAGAATCAAACAAGCCAATTGATGAAACCTTACCAATAGGACACTTTTGTTGAACATGTCCTATTTCCGGCATTTTGGCAAAACTTGCCATTTTGATTAACAAACCTCACGGGCTTGTTTACCGGTTTCTTACCTTTCTTGGGCACATACCCAAGTCCTTCCTTATTGAATGAGCACCTTTGCTCACTCAAAAGCTTGTCAAGAGTATATTTACCCTTGAAGCATCTTTCCAAGCTCTTACTTAGCTTGGTGACTTGCTCCTTTAGCTCACTATTCTCTACAAATAGCTTATCACAAGATTTAGCATTTTCAATTTTTGAATCAACACTTGAGCTACATGGTATAGCAAGCAAATCATCGCAAGAAGTGGATATGCTAGTTCTAGCAATGTTTACACTAGGCATTTTTTCTTGAATATCGCAAGCAATAGCAATGCTAGTGTAAGACTTATCTTGGACAAGCAAATCATGAGCTTCTTTTAATTCATCATAAGAGTTCTTTAAAGATATATGCTCTTTCTTTAAGACTCTAAATTTAGCTTTTTCCTTTCCAAGATATTCATTTAATTCTTCAAGCATATCCATGAGCTCATCATAGGAGGGTTCTTCATTATCAAGAGATTTTACCTTTTCTCCTTTTGCCATGAGGCAAGTGGGAGTTGAAAATAGCGATGGAGCCTCCTTGATGGCAATACCAACAAGTCCTCTCTTCTTGGAGGACCCCTCAATATCGGAGTCAGAGTCGGAATCCGAATACTCCTTGTCGGAGTCCCATTCTCCGATATGGGCTTCATTCTTGCCATCCTTGTGGAGCTTCTTGAAAAGCTTCTTCTTTCCATTGAATTCTTTCTTCTTTGATGACTTACCCTTGTCATCCTTCTTGGTTGGGCAATGAGAGGCAATGTGACCCTTCTCATCACACTCATAGCAACGAATGTTGCTATAGCGCTTCTTTTCATTTGATGATTGCCCTTTTGCAATCTTATCGAAATTGAAGCTTCGATGAGGCCGTCTCCTCATGAACTTCTTCATTCTCCTCACAAGGAGAGCAAATTCCTCCTCGGAGTCTTCATCCTCATCTTCTTCATCACTTGATTCCGCTTTTGCCTTAAAAGCGGTAACTTTCTTCCTTGAAGAAGTTGACTCCATGAGCTCTTCTTTGTCTTTCTTGTAAAACTCATTTGTGATTAGATTTCCCAAAAGCCCGGTTGGTGTCATCCTTGGCAACTCGGGAGAGTTGAGAAACAATGTCACCAACATTTCGTACTTGTCGGGAAGAGCCCTAAGCATCTTGCGCACAACATCAATGTCAAGCAAATTAGTACCAAGACTCTTGAGCTCATTTACAATGTTGTTGAGTCTAGAGTACATTTCGATGATACTCTCTTGAGGCAACATTGTAAATGTCTCATATTTGATCCTAAGCCTATGCAATTTGGCTTCTTTAACCGTGGATGTGCCCTCATGAATTTCAGAGAGCGTAGTCCATATCTCGTGAGCAGTTTCAAGGTTGCTCACGCGATTGAACTCATCCGCGTTTAAAGCTCCAAAAAGAGCGTTCATAGCTTGAGCATTGAGGTGAGAGTTCCGTTCGTCTTGATCCGTGGGGTGTGTGGGATCAAGTGCCATAACGAAACCTTCACTTACAATTCTCCATACGCTTGGGCTCATGGCCTTTAAATAAATTGACATTCTAATTTTCCAATAAGAATAATTTGATCCATCAAATAGAGGAGCCTTGCCTATAGACATTCCCTCGCTAGCCATCCTTTCTCTCCTAGACGGTTAAGTCTAAAATTAGAGAGACCAAGCTCTGATACCACTTGTAGGATCAAGGATAACCGACTAGAGGGGGTGAATAGGAGGTTTCTAAATTTTCTTGATCAAATTGCCCAAATTAGCAAGATACTCTAAGAAAAGATATTTATCACAATCTATGAGCTCCAAAAATAAGTGCAATAAGTAAAGACAAGAATTAACCGCACAAGGACAAGGGGGTTTTTCCCGTGGTATCGAAGATTTGTCGATCTTCACTAGTCCACGTTGAGGAAGCTTGATTCACTCAAGCCGGCTCCACAAATTAAGCCTACCCTCGATCACTTGGTTGTTCTTCCTCCTCTCCGGAGTTGGTGAACACCGACCAATCACAACAAACAGGGGTCTCTTCACAAGCTTCTTAAAGAGATCACCGAGCAACCTCCGCCAAGTCGTCTAGGTGCCGACAAGCACCAAGAGAATAGAACTTGACCTTCACTTGACGGCAATCAAGAGCCAAAGGATCAACTAATAATGCAATGCTCTTGTTCTTGCTCACTACCTCACAAATGTGTGCAAAGAGAGTAAATGATGAGTGAGAGGAGTGCTCAAGGCTCAAATGAATTGAATGAATGCTCAACAACACGTCCTTGAGCTGGTGGGGGTGCATTTATACCCCCCACAACCAAATATGACCGTTATGCAGAAAATCAGGCAAAACTCAGGGAAATCGGAACTTCCGCCGTGTAAGGTGCGGAACTTCTGCCCTTCAATCGAGTGCACTGTAACGGTCATTACAGTGAGCATTAAATGCTCTGAACTAGTCGTTGGATTTATGTGCGGAACTTCCGCTAACTAGATTTCGGTTCTTCCGATAATCGGAAGTTCCGCTTTATTCCACAGCGGAACTACCGCACTTGCGAAAACGGCTAAGTCCCTAAAAAGGGTACTCTCTGGAAAAAACCAACCGCAAATATTTCGGAGCAACCGATAATCGGAACTTCCGCTCGTATCATTGCGGAACTTCCGCGCTTCGAGAAATCGGCTAAGTCCGGCGGATGCTCTCTGGAAAAATCAAGCCGCGTATTTTTCGGATCATCCGATAATCGGAACCTCCGCTCTTATCATTGCGGAACTTCTGCACCTCGAGAAATCGGCTAAGTCCCGAAACTGGATGCTCTCTGGAAAAATCAAGCCGCGCATTTTTCGGATCATCCGATAATCGGAACTTCCGCACGTATAACGCCGGAACTTCCGATTTTGCACAGAGAGAAAGATTTTGCTTTAAAAACCAAACCAAAAGACAATGCATGATCCTAAGTTGATCCAAAGGCATAATGAGATGCTTTCAAGCTACTAGACAAGCTCCGCCTTAATAGTACGACATTTATCCTAAAATCCGGTCTTCCTCCATACTCCAAAGACTGGTAAAATTCAAAGGGGTCCTAGTCTATTTGTACCTTGTCTTTGAGATCAACTCCATCTTTTAAACATTCTTTGACATGCAGCTCCTTGGTTTCACTTTGTCATTTGGGACTATCCCTTGTAATCACTTCAACAAACATGTTAGTCCCATATTCACATAATGTCATTAATTACCAAAATACAGTTTTTAGGGGCCTAGATGCTTTCAACCGTGAGAGGCAACATGCCATGGCCGAGGAGATTGCTGCTCTCGAGCGTACTGGTACTTGGGATCTTGTTCCTTTTCCATCTCGCTCTCGTCCCATCACGTGTAAGTGGGTCTATAAGATTAAGACTCGCTCTGATGGTTCTCTTAAGCGCTATAAGGCGCATCTTGTTTTTCGTGGCTTCCAGCAGAAGCATGGTCGTGACTACGATGAAACTTTTACTCCTGTGGCTCACATGACCACTGTCCGCACTCTTCTTTCGGTGGCGTCTGTTCGCCATTGGTCCGTTTCTCAGCTTGATGTCAAGAATGCCTTTCTTAATGGCGAGTTGCATGAGGTCTACATGCATCCGCCACTTGCGTATTCTGTTCCTGAGGGCATGGTCTATCGTCTTCGACGCTCTCACTATGGCCTTAAACAAGCCCTTTGTGCTTGGTTTGAGCGCTTCTCCTCTGTGGTCACTGCTGCTGGCTTATCAGCTAGTGATCATGATCCTGCTCTTTTTGTCCACACTTCGTCTCGTGGTCGGACTCTTCTTCTATATGTTGATGATATGATCATCATCGGAGATAATTATGAGTACATTGCCTTTGTCAAGTCTCGTCTCAGTGAGCAGTTCCTTATGTCGAATCTTGGTCCTCTTCGTTACTTCCTTGGGATTGAGGTTATTTCCACTCTAGATGGTTTCTTTATGTACCAAGAGAAGTATATTCAGGATCTTCTTGATCGCGCCTCTCTCACTGATCAGCGTACTGTTGAGACTCCCATGGAGCTCAACGTTCATCTCCGGACCTCTGATGGCGAGCCTCTTTCTGATCCGACTCGCTATCGTCATCTTGTTGGGATTCTTGTCTACCTTGCTGTTACTCGTCCGGATATCACTTATCCAGTCGACATTCTGAGTCAGTTCGTCTCTGCTCCCACGCAGGTCCACTACAGCCACCTTCTTCAAGTTCTGCGATACCTTCGTGGGACTATCTCTCGCCGTCTCTTCTTTTCACACTCCAGCTCGTTACAGCTTTAGGCTTATTCGGATGCTACTTGGGCGGTGATCCATCCGATCATTGGTCTATCTCTCTCTCGTGTTTTTCTTGGTGGTTCTCTCATTGCCTGGAAGACGAAAAAACAGACTGTAATATCCCGTTCGAGTGCAGAGGCTGAGTTACGAGCTATGGCTCTCTTGACAGCAGAAATTACCTGGCTACGGTGGTTACTTGAGTATTTTGGTGTTTCTGTTACTACACCAACTCCTCTCTTGTCAAACAGTACATGTGCTATCAGTATTGCCCGTGACCCTGTGAAGCATGAGCTCACCAAGCATATTGGTGTTGATGCTTCCTTCATGAGGTCTTGTGTGCATGATCAGGTGATTGCTCTTTAGTATGTGTCTTCCGAGCTTCAAATAGCAGATTTCTTCACGAAGGCCCAGACTCGAGCACAACACGGCTTGTACCTCTCCAAACTCAGTGTTGTTGATCCACCATTAATTTGAGGGGGGGGTTAGAGATACATGTATAGTTGTGTTATTCGCTATTGTTATGAGGGGTTATTTGCATATTTACCTCCTGTACTTATCTATATATACTAACCCATTGACCCTCTGAAAATACAAGTTGCTATTCCTAATAGAAAGTACCTACCTCTTGCTGAAGCCAAAGGTGACGATGGCCCTGTTTGTTTAGGCTTAGGCTTTTTGGCTTATAGTTTAAAGTCAGCTTTTTGGCTTAATCGGCTTATAAGCCTACCAGCTTTTAAGCTAAGCTTTGGTGTTTGGTAATCTGACTTTTTAAAGGATGTTGGCTTATTGAGTTGTGTGTGAAGGATAAAAAGTCTGAATTGCCCTTGAGGGTTTGAAGGTTGTTTTTAAGGATGAATTTAATCTTATTTTTGCATGGGATTTGTAACTATGACGATACGTGCAAGTGTACATATGAAACAAAAAAAGTTTTGCTTGTTCGTACATATATTAATTATGGATATTGCGTAATGAAAGAAATTAATATAGAAATACATAGCCAACCAAACAAAATAATATCCGATCATCATAATAATGTAATCTTTTTATTCTCGTGAGGCCATTAAAGAAGTAGCAATGCTATCACGAAATACACCCATATCTCTATCATCGATTGCTGATCCATTGACACCGTGCCCTCCAAATGAACCAGTTTGCATATCGCTTGGGTCATAATCTTCATCAAGATCACATCTCTCGAAAAGCTCATCACGTAAAGCACTATCTCGGATAAAGTTGTGTAGACATGCAATTATTATTTTTGTGTGAATCTTCATTTTGTAACTTGGCAAAGCCAACAAGATTCTCCATTTCATCTTCAACACGCCAAAGGACCGCTCAATCACATTGTGAATAGACGAGTGAGCGTGATTGAACACCTCATATTTTCCACTTGGTTGTCGACCATGATGAAATTCTGGTAGATGATACTTTTGTCCTTTGTAAGGAGCTAGATAGCCCTTTCGATTAGGATAACCCGCATCAACAAGGTAATATCTTCCTACATACATGTAACACACAAATATTGACATTAAAAAATAGGAAGGCTATCATAATATTTAATTATATTATTAAAGAAGCATAGTACCTTCAGGAGGATGTGGAAACCGGTTTGAGTACTTGTCCAAAGTGTTATTAAAAATCCTTGTGTCATGTCTTGAACCCGCCATCCTAAAACAACAAAGGTAAACCTCATATCAAGTCACACACCGCCATCACATTTTGAGACGTATATCCATGGCGACCAGTGTGAGCAACCTGCTCATCCGCTGGAACAACAACCGGTACATGTGTGCCATCAATTGCACCTATGCAATTGTTAAAATGAGGCGTGAAGCGATTATCTTGAAGTCTTGGATGCACTGTTGTGAACTCCGGATCCATTGGTCTAATATTATCTTCGGATAAAAGATAGACACACTGCAAGACTTCACCAAATTTTCTATTGATTGTTTCTGTGGACCTTTTGAAGCGGTTTTGAACTTGACTAACTGACTGAGGGCCCCCAACTGTCCACAAAAATATAGCCAAAGATTCTATGGAGGTCATAGTCCTAGTTGATTTCAAGCCATAATTTCCAACCAATGTTTCATGCAAACTATCAAAAACAGGCCTACTCATTCGGAACATCGAGTAACAATCTCTCTCATCGCCTAGTTGTTCTACAACCCATTCATAACCAGTCAGGAGTGGTTGTCGCCTCTCCTTTTTGTTTAGGTAAGTGTCGTAGTAGTACATACCTACATAACCAGCTGTTGTAACACAATCCTGAAATGGTAACTTCCTCTTTTTTGTTATTTCGATGTCATCTTCTATCAAACCGCTCTCAGTGTCACTCTCACTGGTTGAACCATCAATATCACTTGATGAGCTCATCTACAAATAATAACAATGATCAGTAACATAGAACATAATATAATCTAATGTAGAACACAATGCAAGGTAACAATAATATGAGTACAATATTAATAGTTTCAACCCTTACATAATCATCACCAAGTAGTGTTCAAAATGAAAAAGAACTACTAAAAAATATCTAATCTTTCTTTATCTTGATATCAAACATCCTCCTGAGCCAATTCATCTTTACTTCATTGGATTTCATAGTGACAAACACTTCCCGATTTTCTAGTTTAGTAAAGAGCCTTGTCGCAATGAAGTGTTCATCACTTCCTTCTACTACCCCTGCCTGAATAGCTATATCCATAACATCCGCTATAGATGGACCACTCTGAACAGGGCCTTTTGCCATAATATCCACCATGCGCTTGAAATCCCTAGCTATGGGATTTTTCTTATTCTTCTCTGGGCTACGATTAATATTATTAGCCCTACGCTTCGCAGCGAGCTTGGGTTTCAAGCAGACGGCCTCATTATTCTCAGCATCGGCGGCGACGTCTTCCTCGCCATCCTCCGAACAATCAATGTCCACAACAGTTTGGTCTTCCTGAGTAGGCTCACCCGGGATGGCTGAAGTGTTACCTGTGATATGAGCCTTGTCAAACATATGATCCATATCATCCAGGTTCTCAGGTGGTCCATCACGAAAATGTTTAGGATATTGCTGAAAATTTTAAACAATGAATGAAGTTAGCATAAATTAAAATATGACAGCATACACATTAATGAATATATGATTCTACAATTAATACCTTGTGCTCCTTCCACCAAGCGTCAGATGCTGATATAGTTCCTTTTTGATAATCCCAACCTAGCCCAGTTGCTTTTTGTTTCAAATCATTCCACAAGTTGTATTCTTTCTTTAATGCTTCCCACTTATTTTTTAGTTGTTTTTTGTCGTGCTTTTTCCCTGTCCTTTCATAGAACTTCTTCTGAAGGTTCTTGTAACCCGTGGTATTCAAACATCCTAATGGTCTATTGCCATCACCAACTTCCTCAACACAGATCTGACAAAATGCCCTGTTGCCAAAAATATCCCAATTTGCCTTGCTGATTGCAACTAGTTCCATCTATACAATTTACAGGATGATTTATAATTTGTAAGGGCATAATATAATGATATACAAAACTAACATGAGTTTAAATGACCAAAATAACATGAATTCATGAAATTCTTCCAAGTCATTTAAAGACAATATTATGCTCAGCACAAATATCAAGAGAACACTATTCAGCATAAAGCCCAAACAGTTAAGTTGTTCAAGTGTTCTTAGTAGACTGTGTTCACAGGACATAGTCATTGCCATGACAGTTTTCAAGCCAATTTTTTACCATTAATTGAATATGATAATCTTAATCAAACTATGGGCTTAAAGAATTAATGCTCTACTAAACTGATTTAATGATTCTGAGAATAAACAAATAAACTACCGATCAATCGAAAGGCTTTTGATCAACAGTGCAAAAGAGATATCACACAGATTGATTGGCATACAGGAAATGATCATCTGACATAGCACAAGACTACCAACACCAATAATGAAGACAGTCTATCTGAACTTTACTGGATATCAAAACTTACAAACCAAACCTGATAGGATATTAACAGTAAGCAGAAAAAACTACAACTCAAGTCTGACTCTAACTATCATTCAAATTCATGAAAGGCAAACAACATTGAGCTGATATCAATCACAATGTTTATCACTTTGCACTTCTTCCAGTACTAGAGTCTAACTATCACAGAATGAGAGAACTACTAGTACAACACAAATGCAAAGGAACGACCGAACTGAGCAATGTCGAACTGAACCAGTAGTCGGCTCAAGGCAGCTTCTAGCTAGATGACAGGCATGCATATTCAGAACACAATACTCATATAAATCCAATACTCATACTCATACAAATCCATACAATTCAGAACACAATCACTAATCAGCCATCAATCTTGCAAATCCATACAATTATCACTGATGATCACCTTGGAGTCCTCGGCGGCAGTGGGGGCGTTGGGGAGGCGGCGGAGGAAAGGGAAGGGAGGGGAGGCGGCAGAGGAACGAGAAGGGTTGGGAGGTGGCCGCGGTGGCGATGGGAACGGGAGGGGAGGCGGCAGAGGAACGGGAAGGGAGGGGAGGCGGCGTTGGAGGAGGAGGCGCGGCAGCGGTGGTGATGGGAGCGGGAGGAAGGCGGAGGGAAAGGAACCGAGCCATCGGTGGGAGAGATGCTGGCGGCGCCGTCGGGTGGAGAGAGGGCGGCGGTGGTGGGGGCGAGAGAGGGGGCGGCGCGGTGGTGGAAAGATGAGAGGCGTCGGTTGGGGGAGGCGGCGACGTCGGGAGGCGACGGGAGACGCCGGCTGTGGGGGTAGGAGAGGGGAAGGGGAGGGAGGGCAAGTGGCGGTGGGGGCGAGAGAGGGGAGGCGGTGCTGGTGGGGGAGAAGATGGGAGGCGGCGTCGGTGGGGGAGGCGGCAGAGGAACGGGGGAGGCGACGGGAGGCGCCGCTGTGGGGGTAGGAGAACGGGAGGCGACGGGAGAGGGGGAGGGGAAAGGATCGGGAGAGGACGGGGGGGTTGGGAAGGGGTGAAAAAAAAGATGGATTCATGTTTATATACCGAATGGCATTTTGAGGGTAATTTTAGCGAACTTTACTGGCAATCAGTTATTCTATTCCACAAAAGCCAAAAAAACACATCTTCCTTGGCTTATGGCTTTTAGGCTTAAAATGGCTTAAGCTTTTTATAAGCTAGATAAAAAAAACCACCCCTTTATTTAGCCTTTTTGGCTTATAAACCAGGCAAAAAGCCTAAACAAACAGGGCCGATATAGAGGGCTTAGACTTGTTCTTTGAGGCTTCAGTTATCGTGAACATTGACAATGGAGAACATGTTCTCGGAGAATAGTGTATATCTTTTTTGAAACGTAGGGAATAGTGTATATCAATAATGCAGTTAAAAATCTTACCATTTCATGCCGTAACTTATCCTTTTCCTTGATGGTAGTTCTGGTCTCTTCCCTCAATTTTATGATCAAATTTTCAGCCTATAAAAACGGACAATGCAACAACGTAGCGATTCAGAAAGTGTCCTCTCAGAATTTATCCAATAATACCTCAACTCAAGCATATCAGTGTTATTTTTTTTCTTACCTCTTCTAGTTTTACTTCAAGATTATTAATTTTTGACTTCAGATTCTGATTATCTTCAGTTACCTGGTACAAGTAACGAATAAAGTCAACCAACGGACTGCAAAGTACACGCATTGGTGCTGTTGAAAGCTAATCAAGTGAAGGTATTTATTATTTCTAATCAAGATAAGGATAAAATGCAGTTTGGAGGGAAGAAGTAAGCTGTAAGTTTTAAGCACATTTTATCTCATCACTTGATATTTACAAATTTACATAACAAACAAAACTCTAGGTTAATGAAATAATAAAGGGTTATATGCCACAAATGGAAATTGTTTTTAAAATAAGCTAAACAGAGGTAGCTGAACATGCAAAATACTCGAGAATTGGAAACTTACATGAGATAGATGAACATTCTCTGCATTGGCAAGTCCATCACTTAAGATGGCAACTTCTTTTGGAGCAGATGTATCTTTTAGTGGTGGAGGAGATTCTTTTAAGGCCACACTTGTTTCTGTTGAAGAAAAATGAGATTCTACAGAAACAGTAGGAGTTTCTTTCAAATGGAGAGCAGATTCTGTTGAAGTAGCTGGAGCTTCTTTTGATGGGATTGGAAAATCTCTCAGAACAGTAGGAGTTTCTTTTTCAGGGAGGGGAATTTTACTCAGAATGGCTGGAGTTTCTCTTAGGGGGAAAGCTTGCTTTCAGGGGATGAGGAACTTCGTTCACCACACTAGGTACTTCATTCACAATATTCAATGTCTCTTTTGCCACAGGAATCTCAGCAGCTGTCTTGGCATTGGGAACACCATAGATGAGTTGCTCTACTTCAGGTTGAGTTGCACTGACAAGGACAACTCTCAGCCTATTCTCCTCAACATATCTTCTGGATTCTTTGGAGAACTGCAAAGAAGAATAAGGCAGATTCAAAATAAGGGTGAAAGGTGAAAAGAAAAAATCACACAAGCCCGAACATAAATTGTTGCATACTTACAAAAGAAGGAACAGTGCCTTCATCAGATGTACCAGAAGGAACAACTGTGGTCTGCACAAGAAACTTGTCTTTTATTTGCAGATCTGGTGGAGCAGTCCTTTGTGCTTGCATAGTAACTACATTGTTAAACAACAAAGTTAACAAAGCATAAATAAAAAGGAAATACAATTTACGTTGAGAAAACCTAAACAAACTGACAGAATAAGAAAAATGCACAAAGATATTTCCTGTCCCGTGAAAGCAAGCTCATCACATCCGTTGGATGAGTACAAGTGATACAGCAGGAGTCAGCTTATCATGAATGAATCACATAAGCGGACAACCAATTTTGTGCTGAAAAGCTATACATGATAACTTTACAAAAGAATTTTGAATAAGTATTACATAAATTGATTTCAACAAAGGAGGAGCAAAATGTATTTTGAACTCCACTCATGTCAACTACAAAAAGAAAACATGTGACTTGCACAACACTTCATTACAATCAATTTTGAATTTGCCAAACCACCATTATCATCAATAGCCAGTAGAAGACTACACAAACCTGTAAAATTACATGTTGCCCTTGGAAGAATAACTCCTGTATGCGGTCGAACACAGTATCTTTTTGCAGAAGTTGTTTTAACCTGGCCAAAATGCTTGATCAGTAGTAAATATTAATTATTTTACTTTCGTATATCAAGTCAAAAACAGAGAGATCGATGATTGTATATATATATATGAAATAACCAGGTGTAAAAGCCAGACCACACATGTCCAGCAAATTTAAGGATCAAGCATTCACAATACTAGAAAAAGCTTGAGTTTACAACCGAAAATTTTAATGTAAATTAAAATTGCATACCAACCTTGAATGCAACATATTCATCTGTTTTGTTCACTAGATGGACAGAGCATGAACTTTGCTTCTTCACCTCGACTGACAAAAAGAAAAAACACAGATATACATATATATTCAAAATGGTCTAAAGTGATTCAGTGGGCGATATCACAATTAGAAAATGTGATCTAAGATAATAAGAAAAACCTAGTTCATATTGACTAACCTCTGAAGAGTAACATACTAACAACACAACATAGCTCTGGCAGACCAAAATGTTGTAAGAGTATTCACTGCAACAGTGTTCAGTTTACAAATACACAAATATGGATTTTGCCATCTTTAAATCTTGAACAGGGAGGTCATATTCTGTAATTAAATCAACTGTTTCATAAAGCAGATAGTAGTAATTCATTCACACTTCTCAAGGGTAAAACCAAGGCTATTTGTGTTAGTCGCTGGAGTCTTGCTGTTGGTGTTAGCAAGATCCTTACTCTCATGGAGAGGATGACACTTGGAGATGAGGCAATTTTTTCTTTGTTTGTTTCTAACACAATGCCATGCCAACCTGAGGGGTTGGGGATACATATTTATAGGCTGCCAACCAGCCAAGCATATGCTAAGATGCTATCCTAAGATGCTGTCCTATGACAGTCAAGATGCTGTCCTTAAAGCTGCTGTCATAGGACAGTCAAGATGCTGTCCTATGACAGTCAAGATGCTGTCCTTAAAGCTGCTGTACAAACCTACCCCACAAAGACCACGATGACAGGACTTATTCATCATTCTCCCCTAAGTCTTATGCGTCGTCTTGTGGGAGAGTTGAACCATCCCGATCCTAGAGCAGAGCTCGAGGAATTTTACCCTCCCAAGAGGCTTGGTGAGCAGGTCCGCAAGCTGATCCGTGGTGTTGATGTAGCTCGCCTTGATGCTGCCTTCATCCAAACAGCCTCGGATGAAGTGGTACTTCACCCGGATGTGCTTGCTCCGTTCGTGGAAAACGGGGTTCTTTGCCAGAGCCAGAGCGGACTTGCTGTCCACCCTGAGCGAGAAGATCACCAAGCAGTCGAGCGAGCCAGAGCGCCTGAGTCGAAGCGGTGGAAGCCGCTATGTACTCGGCCTCACAGCTGGACAGGGCCACCACCTGCTGCTTGACTGACTGCCAGCTAACGAGGCACTTGCCGAGGAAGAAGAGAATCCCGCTTGTGCTCTTGCTGGTGTCGATGTCGCCTGCGTGGTCGCTGTCGTTGCATGCAGATGAAGTCGCGGCCGGGACACCTCGGGTAGTGCAAGCCGTAGTCGGAGGTGCCCGCAACGTAGCGGAGGATCCTCTTCACGGCCTGCTGATGCTCCGTCGTCGGTCGCTGCATGAACCGACTGACGTAGCCGACGGCGAACGCCAAATCTGGACGCGTGTGGACGAGGTAGCGAAGGCTGCCCACGATGCGCCGGTACTGCGTCGCGTCCACCTCCTCCGCCGTGCTCTCACGACTCAGCTTCAGCCTCTCCTCCATAGGAGTGTGGGCTGGGTTGCAGTCGGTGAGCCCGCCCAGCTCGACGGTGCGCTTGGCGTAGGCGGTCTGCCGAAGGGAGATACCGGAGCTGTCCTGGTGGACCTCGATCCCCAGGTAGAAGGAGAGGAGCCCCAAGTCGCTCATCTGGAAGGCGGTCTTCATCTCCGCCTTGAACGCCTCGACCTCGCCCTCCTTGGAGCCGGTGATCAGCAGTCGTCGGCGAGAGCGCCCGCGGCCAGGCGCGTTGCCGCTTTGCCCGCCGGTAGACCGCGACCTGCGTGTGCGCTCTGCTGAACCCCATTTGCTTGAGGTGGAGTCCGCTTAGCGTTCGGGCTCGTGGTGCTCGCCGCAAGCCATAGAGGGCCTTGCGCAGGCGGAGAACCTTGCCCTCCTTGCCGGGATGACGAATCCGTGGCCGACGGACGTAGGCCTCCTCCTTCAAGTCGCCGTTGAGGAAGGCGGACTTGGCGTCCATGTGATGGGCGCGCCAATCCTCTGGGCCGCAAGTGCGAGGAGAAGGCGAGCGGACTCCATGCGCGCGGCGGGTGCGGCGTCATCGAAGTCGACCCCTCTGCCGCATGAAACCTCGTGCCACCAAGCGAGCCTTGTGCTTGATGATGGCGCCGGCTTCATCCCGCTTCGGCTTGAACACCCACTTAAGGGTGATCGCTCGGTGGCCGGCGGAAGATCCGCCCGCTTCCACGTCCGGTTCCGCTCGGCGGCGTCCATCTCACGCTTCATCGCGACACGCCATGCGCGTCTCCTCCGCCTCGGCGAAGAGCGAGGCTCGCCGTCGTCGCCACGCCAAGTGCGACTCAGCCCGCCGAAGTCGTCTTTGCGCCGATCGAGGATGGGCCGCCGCCGAGGATGTTGTCCATGGTGCGATAAGCGTAGAGGCTCGTCGTCGTGGTAGCGTCGACGCGGTCCTCGTCGTGAGAGCAATGAGTAGCGAACTCCACCATGCGCCGCTTCGTCGTGGACCGGCTGTTGGGGCGATCCGGTGGTGTGGCCTCCGGTGCGGGAGAGTGGTGGCCGGTGCGGGAGGCGTGGCGTGGCGGTGCCGAAAGTGGTGGAGCACTCGCCGGGCGGTGGCGAGCAAGGTGTCGAGGTGGGCGAGCTCGGTGAAGACGAGTGCTAGCTCCCGCTCTCTCGAAATGGGCGTAGTCGACAACAAAGTCCACGAGTCGAAGTCGAACCGTCGTCCACCGCCTTGTCCCACGTCCAGCCTCGCCCTTCGTCGAACACAACGTCACGCGAGATGCGGACGCGCTGTGTGACAGGGTCGAGGATGCGGTAGGCCTTCGAGCCCTCCGCGTAGCCGATGAACACTCCCGGAGTGCTCCTGTCGTCGAGCTTACCGATGTGACCAAGCTCCTTGGCGAGCGCGAGAGCCGAAGACCCGCAAGTGGAGACCGCGGCTGCGTCCATGCCAAGCCTCGTGCGGCGCCCCGCCATCGAGCGCCTTGGTAGGCGGCGGTTGAGGATGTAGACGGCCGTCACCACCGCCTCTCCCCAGAAGACAGCCGGCATCCCCCTCTGCTGAGGAGGGCTCGAGCCATCCCCACAACCGTCTGGTTGCGCCGCTCGACGACACCGTTCTGCTGCGGGCTGTACGGCGCCGAGTAGTGGCGCTGAATGCCCTCATCGGTAGCGATGACGCGATTCGGTAGCCGTGAATTCGCCCGTTGTTCATGGCGTGCGGCGACGCTGCAGCCTGCGACGCGCTCGCCTCCGCAGCGACTGCATGCGCTGATGGCGTCCGCACCTCTCCCTTGCTTGCCGAGGACCATCACCCACATGTAGCGGAGAGATCGTCGACAAGCGGCAAAGTAGCGTCGTCCTCCCGGTGTGGCGGTGTCGCGGGCCACACAAGTCCCGTCTGCGAGCTCGAACCTCTCCTTGGCTCGGAAACTCGCTCTTTGGGAAAGGGAGTCGCCTTTGCCGTCAACACGAGACGTCGCGAAGCGCTCCACATGGTCAAGGCACGGCGGCCTCGCACCATTTCCATGGCAGGCGAGCCGCCTCGAAGTGAAGGTGCCCAAAGCGCTCGTGCCACTGCCACGCCTCGTCGTCCCGACGAGCAGCGAGACAGAGGGGTTGTGCCACCGACACGTGAAGCATGTAGAGTCGATTTGCGCCTCTGGTTACCTTGGCAAGAAGGCGGCGACGAAGATCCCAAATCCGCGACACCGGTGCTCGATCTCGACACGAGAGCCGTTCTCATCGAGCTGTCCCAAGCTGATGATGGAGTTCCGCAGATCGGGGATGTAGTAGACGCCGGTGAGCAGCCTGTGCTCACGAGACATGGTGGTGAAGATGACGGAACCGACGCCCTTGATTTCCACGCCGGAGGCGTCCCCAAACTTGACGGAGCCTCGGACGCTCGAGTCAAACTCGGCGAAGAACTCCCGTTGACCGGTCATGTGATGGGTGGCGCCGGTGTCGAGGCACCACCCGTCAGTCTTGTCGTTGCCGGAGCCGTAGCCGAGGAGGGCATGTGCTTTTGGCTCGTCAAGGTGGAGGAGAGCCACTGCGGCCGGTGCCGCTGGAGGTAGTTCGATGCTCGCATGAGCAATGAACGAGCCGGCCGCTCCTCCTCCTCTGCTGCGCGACGTGGGTGCGGCCGCGTCGTGGTCGCGACAATCCACGCCCAATGACCAAGCTTGCGCGATTGTGGCAAGAGTCGTCTCGTCTTGGCTTTTTGCTTACGCAGCGCCGCCTGGCGCCTCCACGATCATTACCCTCGGCACGTCCTCGCGCCCATGCCTGGGCGTCTTTGCGCGGCTTGCCGCGCTTGCCATGCTTGCGGCCGCCTGTCGTGGAAGAAGGCTCCCCCTTCTTCCTGTCACCTTGGCCGGCGACCCACTGTTCCCGAGTGAGGAGGAGCTTCCCGCCAATGGAGACGGGTCCCGAGAGGCGTTGTGGCTCATCGGCATCAACAACCTTGAGGCGACCGCGCCTCCTCGATCGCCATCGTGGAGAGGTCCAGCAGAGACTTCGATCGGCGGGCCGTGCGCTTGTACTTCTGGGGGCGCAGCGGAAGAGCTTTTCCACAGCTCTCTCCTCGCCGTAGGTGTCGTCGCCGAACTGCACCAGCTTCTGCAACAGAGTGTTGAGACGGAGAACAAAGTCATCCACGTCCTCACTTGGCTTGAAGGCCAAGTGCTCCCACTCCGTGCGAAGTGCCTGCAATGTAGACTTGCGGCGCGATCGGCTGCCGATCGTCTTCCGCAATGATGGCGTCCCAAGCCTCTTTGGCAGTCCGCTTGTTGGTAAGCGAGAACTGCATCTCGGGCGGGACTGCAGTGATGAGAGCATCCAGCGCCCGTCGATCCTGGTCGTAGTCGACGTCGCCGTACCGGACTGCATCCCACATATGTCGGACCTGGAGTTTTACCCTCATCACCGCAGCCCACTCTACATAGTTGGTCTTGGTGAGGTAGGCCACCCGCCGGGGCGGCGTCCTGACGACGACTGGTACCGTGGTGACCACGATGCCGTCTGAGAGAGAGCCGCGCCGCTGTGGAAGGCCGCGCTCTCCGTCGACCAGACGCGCCGCCGCGCCGCTTGCCTCCTCGAGCGCCACCGGCGTCCGCTACTGTCTGGTGTCGCCAAGCGCTTCGTGGGCGTCTTGTGGTACGCCACCGCTGCGCCCTTCGCGCCGCATTTGCCTCCTCTCCAGTGCTCAAGGTCCGCGTCGGCGCTTTATCATCGGCGAGAGATGGAGCTGCTTTATTCTTGCCGCATAAAACCTTGACCTCACGTGCTTTGCCGCCAAGCGCTACATCTGCCGCCGCCGCCGTTTCCACCTCCGCTCTGCCGCTTTGCCCGACTCACCGAAGCCTTGACGCCTTTTTCCGCATTGCGGTAGTCTCTGCCGCCGCCGCTTCATGCTCGCTTTCTGGCGCGAGCTCGGCCGTCTGTTGACGCAAAGTGCTCGAGGCGACCGAAGGCCGAGATCGCCTGCGGACATGGCGCGCATCGGGGGTTGTCGCGTGGAAAGAGGGTTGCCGACGAGTTTCTTGCCGTCTCGGAGAGGAGTGGCGGGGACGGCCGAGCTGCTGCTTGCTACTGGCTGGGCCATGCGAGGCGGAGACGGAGATGAGCAAGAGATGCTCAAGCTACAGGATAGTAAGGCTCGATACAGCTTGTTAGTCATTGAGTCTTCTTGTTGGTGTTAGCAAGATCCTTACTCTCATGGAGAGGATGACACTTGGAGATGAGGCAATTTTTTCTTTGTTTGTTTCTAACACAATGCCATGCCAACCTAAGGGGTTGGGGATACATATTTATAGGCTGCCAACCAGCCAAGCATATGCTAAGATGCTATCCTAAGATGCTGTCCTATGACAGTCAAAATGTTGTCCTATGACAGTCAAGATGTTGTCCTTAAAGCTGTTGTCCTATGACAGTCAAGATGATGTCCTATGACAGTCAAGATGCTGTCCTTAAAGCTGCTGTCATAGGACAGTCAAGATGCTGTCCTATGACAGTCAAGATGTTGTCCTTAAAGCTGTTGTATAAACATACCCCATAAAGACCACAGTACAGGGACTTATTTATCAATTTGAGGATATCTTTTTACATTGCAAGTTGTCTAAGACCTCAAAGCGAAACAAAAATGTACAGTCCAGTTCTATTTCATTGCCAATCCACTCCCTTTAATCACTTGTATGTTGCCTCTGTGGTTATCTAATATGTATTATCACAATTTAGCTTCAACTAAAAGTCCATCTATTCTATTTCTGCATTATGGGCTGTACCTAAACCCTTTTATCCTGTTAAGTTTGTTTCACAGGTTTCTACCTTCCAAATGTGAGGCTTATATTTATTATTTTCTTAGTTGAGCACATTTCACACATATTCACAACTTCATATACAAGGCAAGACTGCTACCAGCCCTAACCACCTTAGTGACACAGGAAATCCAAATAGAAAATACACAGTTCGGTCCCGAATCTCACCCTTGAATCATACATGCAACAAATCAATTTGGATAAAGGATCTGATAGTCCCCAAGTCCTGTACACAGGTACAAATGCAAGGCGATTCGTCCCCATTCAACAAAACCACCATCATTTCTTGTTATGAACGCAGAAGGCATGTACACAGCTCATCCAGCACGATCTAACAACATCACCAATACACTCTATTTGGTATAAATACAGAAATAAACTATCTTGGCCCCATTTTGTTACTGGTCCCCAGTGCCCAACTAAATGCAATGTGATTGAACACAGCGGTCAAGTAAGGTTCCTCCTAACCTCATTCAACGCGTGCAACCACATTATCATGTTTAGCCACCTCCATATTCAGAAAGTCTAGCGCACACCAAGCCTATTAGGCAACATATGCAACAAACCATGTTCTTCTACTCCTTTTGTCTCATCACATGGAAGTGGTGAACAAAGAAGCAAGGAATCTAGAAAGCCACCATTGCAACCAATTCACCAAATTCACAGCCTATGTGGCAAGTGTTAGAAATAATAATTTCCAACAGCAAGCCGATCCGTCACATGCCCGCGCACCAAACTTGAAAACCACTCACGCTACATGAACTCCCTCCTCACAAATCACAACCAACCACCACCACTACCGCAGTACCACCACCAGAAAGACAAAGGGCTCAACCTCCTAAAGTAACAACTTTACGATGAAAAACACAACCTCCATAAATTCAAACTGTATGTATCATGTTACAAAAATGTTAATGGCCAAAGCAATTCCCTAAAATTTGTTTGTATAAAGCTAACGTAATTGCTAGCGATTACTATTTTATCTGGACGAATGGGGGAAAAGAATGCAATATTTACTCTGGAAAGTATTTCGCGAGTAATAACTGATCCCACAAAATTTCAGCAATTGTTAACGTTACAAAAGGCAGTAACAGTACAGTTTAGTTTCAAAATCGCAAAACAAAATGACAAGCAGGTACAACGTTGCATTACATGGTACAAACAGACAATTCAAACTACATTCTGATTTTGATTTTAATCAAAGCCCGATTTAAACCCTTCACGAACTCACCCGCTCCTCAAATCCCAAGCAAGCCCAGCCGGAAAAAAAACAAACGAATGAAACTAATCAGCGAACTACACATCAGTTGCTGATCAGCAACCCGCTCGCGATCAAGGCACAACACACCCAAGAGCGAAGCGAAGCAAAGCAAAAGGATCGGCTAAGCGCGCGCGTTGCACCGATCCACCGAATCACACACTACGACGCAGACGCACCCAATCGATCATCCAGTTGCAGAGGGGGCCAAGAGGAGCAGCAAGGTTTTGTTCGCATCGGGGTACGTACAGAGGAACTGGAGCTCGCGGGGATGGATCTCGACGAGGCCGTCCTCGCTCCCCATCGTCCCCTCGCCTCCCCGACCGCGCAAGAGAGAGGTCGGCAGCAACGCCGCCGCTACCGCTCCAACCGCCCACTGGTGGAGCGCCTGGGCGGTGGCTCGAGGTCGGTGCAAGTATCTGTGCCGCCGCAGCGCGCGCGCGTGCGTGTCGCCGTCGGGAGGGGAGAAAGGGAGGTGGGGAAGTAAAGGCGACGGCCGGGGACGCCACTCCACCTCCAACAACAACTCCACGACGGTTTCGGTTCGGCTGCCGAGAATGATAGTGGTGCGATTTCCGTGGGCACGTCCTGGGGACGCGGAGCGGGAGTGATTTAGGCGGGCCCCTCTGCACAGAGAGGGGTAGGCTGCGGGTGCACTGATTGCAGGGTGGGTGGTGCTCTGCTGGGATCAACCAGAGGCCCACCTCGTATAAGATCGTGTCCACGTGTCAATCAGTTTTGTCCAGGGGTAGATAGAGCTCATGACTGCACTTGGACCTTCGCACATCCTGATAATAGGGGTGAAAACGAATCTGATACGGATGGATAACGGCTCTGTTATATTTATTTTTATATTTTTTTGGGTCCGAATACGAATACGAATACTTCGGATACGAATAATATCGAATCTGAATCTGAGCGAATCTGAATTGAAGCGAATACGGTCATGGATATTTTTGGAACATGAAAACTCCTTAAATTGTATACCAGAAATTAACGAAAACATATAACTAGTTTATTTGATGCAAATATTCATGAATTGTTCATATTTTCAGCAACCACACATAACATTGGCACTAACAAGTTACATTAACTAGTTCATCATAAACATAACACTTAGTTTACCATATTTAGATTATAAGTCATAACTCACAAAGTCACAAGTCATCACACATTCACACTTAGTTCATCACATATATAAAACATAGTTCACACTAACATTGATCAAGCTAGATAGTTAATCTATACACAAATGATTGTAGCATCCCAAAGTATGTTACCAAAAATAAAATTAATAATTTTATTATTTTATTAGATTTTCTGAGATTTAAAAGAGTTTTCTTGGTTAAAAAGAAAAATAATAATAAAATAAAGTCAATTATTTAATTTTTCTAGTTTTCAATGTCAAAAATAAAATTTATTGAGATTTTTGGGATTTTATTGTATTTAAAGTGAAAATAAAAAATTAATTAATTTCTTGAATTTTCTGGATTTTAAAAAGGTTGTTCCTATTTTTCAGGAATTAAAAATAATTTATGTGCAAAAATAAAAACTAACTTTAACTTAGAATTAATTTTATTAAGTTAAAAATAATTTAAGGAATTTTTGTGATTTTTTTAACTCTATTTAATATTTTCTAAAAGGCTATTTGATATGTTGCATTTTCTAAAATCGGAAATCAATTAAAATCTCATTTTCTCTTTTGGGCTGAAATCCTGTTCTTTTGGGCTGAAATCCGGATATCTGGAATTGGTCTTATCCGAATAATTCGTATCTGTATTCGTATCCGTCGGATAGCATGCCTACCGTATTCGTTTCCGACAAAAAAAAAATCCGAATCCGTTTTCGTTCCGAAAATTATCCGAGAAAAATCCAATCCGAGACAATCCAAATCCGTTTCCGTCCAGATCGGTCAGAAACTATCCGATCTGTTTTCATCCCTACTGATAAGGGCTCCTTCGGTTTGTGGCCAATATTTGCATTAATAAATTTGACAGTGTTAATTAGATTTGACGAGTATTTGATTTGATACTAAACTTTGGTAATATTTATTTTTACCTTAGTTCCCTAATTTATTTTCCTGCCAATGTTTTCCAAAATATGGGTTATCAATTTGATGACATATCTATTTGGTTTGAGGACCAAATTTTTACATTACGAAAATCGGGGTGCCCAAATCATTCACCGAGATTTTGGAGAAGTTTGGGTAAAAAATTACTAGATAGTAATCGTAAATGAAATCTTGCTTAAATTTTGGCATAATTTGGTCAATGTTACCAAATTTTGGTTTGGCAAACCTTGCTCCCATGAGCACCAAACCAAATAAGTCTAGTTTTTTCAAGGCATGGTGGAGCAATTTTGGAATAAAACCAAACAACCCCCCAGATCTTGAGCACCTAGTTGTCTCGGCCAATTAAGCGACCATTCGACCAATCGTAATGGCACTATACTAGCCCTCACATGTTGTCTCTACTCAGTTTTTTTTCTTGATACGTTAGCTAATTGTGGTTAGAGCGGGTGATCAAAATATGAATAATTGATGATTTGGCACTCTATAGAGTGACACTTTAAGATTTGCCACTCTACAAAGTGCAATTCATCATTTGCTACTATACAGTGTGGCAATTCATCTGCTGTCATTTTGAACATTTTTGTCACTTTATTGGACAATTTTATCCCTTCTTCTTCCTCCCCTCCTCCTTCCCCTGCTCCTCTTATTTTCCTGTCCCACGATGGCGGACTGACCTCGTGACCATCGCTCTCCACCACTTTCCTCCACTCTCTAGCATCCTTACCCCCCCCAACCCACCCCTCCTCCCACGCCTCCTCTGCTACCTGCTCTCCTACCCTAACACCTCCCCACCTCGTCATGTCGAGGATGTCGTCATGGTCAGAACCTCCAAATCTAGATGCCAACATCTTCATCCTCACCGCCTAGCGCTCTTCATCAACTCTAGAGTGTACTGTCGCCGGCGCCGCCCTTTTCGGTATACTCCCCGCCAGTTTCCTCCTCCACCTCGTCAAGGCGACAACACAGACAGGACTGAGATGGGAGGTGAGCTCGCTGGCGGTGAAATTCAGTGGTCCCCGAGCAATTGATGGGCATAAGAGTACGAGGAGCGAACTCAATGGCGGCGACGTCGAGGTCCGGCGAGTTTTCGGCCCGGTGTAGGATCAAGGATAACCGACTAGAGGGGGGTGAATAGGAGGTTTTTAAAGTTTTTAACAAATTAACAATTTATGCTCCTAGCTAGGCAATTTAATCACAAAAAGCAAGCTAGAAATATAAGTGCGGAATTGTAAAGACAAGAAATAACCACAAGACACAATGATGTTTTTCCCGTGGTATCGAAGACTTGCCGGTCTTCACTAGTCCACGTTGAGGAAGCTTGATCACTCAAGCCGGCTCCACGAATTAAGCCTTCCCTCGATCACTTGGGTTGTTCTTCCTCCGCTCCGGAGATGGTGAACACCAACCACTCACAATCTTGCTCGGGTCTTCTCACAAGCTTCACTTGAGAAGATCACCGTGCTTCACCGCCAAGCCGTCTAGGAGTGTGGCAACACCCCAAGAGAATAGATCAACGATCCTCGCTTGACTTTACTCAAGTGCCAATGAATCAACTAAAGATGAATGCACTTGATCTCCCTCTCAATGAATGCAAGAGTAAATTGGGAGTAGAATTGAATGCACAATGCTCACAAGGGTTGAGATATCTTTAATGCAGCATGTAACATGTCCCTTGTGCGATTGGGGAGGTATTTATAGCCTCCACCAAACAATTCTAGCCGTTGGGAAGAAGTTCCCGAAATTTCAGTACATATCGGAACAACCGGCGTGTTAGCATCGGTACAACAGCGCTACGCTCAATGCCGCGATAACGGCTATGTTACGCATTAAATGCACTGATATAGCCGTTGGATTTAGTTGCGGTTCATCCGCAGGCAAACACCCGGATCGTCCGATTTCAGGGTCTCTAAACCAGAGATTTTGCATCTGTTCTGGAGGAATGCTAGAGGAATGCTTTAAATATCTTAGAATTCTTTTAACAGCCATTAAATGACATTCTTTTGGATTTGCTTGAAAGCGAGCACACATACAAACACTAAACATGATATCGGGCCTAGATGCGGTAAGATAAAGCAAACTACCAATCATAGATCTATAAAGCTTTAAATCTACCGATTTACCTCCCTCATTTAAGTCAAGATGACCATTTGTTGCCATGGGAGTCTTGATGGGTTTTGCATCCTCCATACCAAACTTCTTGATTAATTCTTTTGCATACTTGGTTTGGCTCACGAAGGTCCCATCTTTGAGTTGCTTGATTTGGAATCCAAGGAAGTAGCTTAATTCTCCAATCATCGACATTTCAAATTCCCTAGACATCATATCACCAAACTCTTTGCAAAAATCTTGATTAGTAGACCCAAAAATAATATCATCAACATAAATTTGACATACAAAGAAATCATCATCTATAACTTTAGTAAATAAGGTTGAATCAATCTTCCCAATTTTGAATCCTTTTGAGACTAGAAAATCTCTAAGTCGTTCATACCATGCTCTAGGAGCTTGTTTAAGGCCATAGAGCGCTTTAGAGAGTTTATAGACATTATTTGGATTTTTAGGATCTTCAAAACCGGGAGGTTGTTCAACAAATACAAGTTCGGAAATTTTACCATTTAAGAAAGCACTTTTAACATCCATTTGAAATAATTTAATATCAAAGCATGATGCAAAAGCAAGTAATATCCGAATTGATTCTAATCTAGCTACGGGAGCAAAAGTTTCACCAAAATCCAAACCTTCAACTTGTGAATACCCTTGAGCTACCAATCTTGCTTTGTTTGAACAACCAAACCATTTTCATCTTGCTTGTTCCTAAAGACCCATTTTGTACCAATGACGTTGTGTTCCTTGGGTCGATCCACCAATGTCCAAACTTCATTCGGGTGAAGTTGTTGAGTTCTTCATGCATAGCATTCACCCAATCCGGATCTTCAAGTGCTTCTTCTACATGCTTTGGCTCAATACAAGAGACAAAAGAGTAATATTCACAAAAAGAAGCAACACGAGATCGAGTTTGAACACCCTTACTTACATCACCCAATATTTGGTCTATTGGATGATCCTTAGCAATTGCATTGTGGATTCTTGGTGGTAAGTTAGATGGTTGATCATCTTCCTTATTGTCAAATTGAACTTGGTTTGTAGAAGATGTTGGTGGTTCAACTAGTGTGGAGGATGATGAATCATCTTGGGCTTTATGTCACCAATTTGCATATGCTCCATTGCCCTTCTCAAAGCTTCATTGCCTACATCATCCAAATTCTCATGCTCTTCTTGAGAGCCGTTAGTTTCATCAAATTGAACATCATGTTTTTCTTCAACTAAACCGGAGTTTTGTTGAAGACACGATAACTTTACTATTTGATGAATAACCTAGCAAGAAACCAACATCACATCTACTTTCAAATTTTGATAGCCGAACACCCTTCTTTAAAATATAGCATTTACAACCAAAGACACGAAAATAGGAGATGTTCGGTTTTCTTCCTACAAGAAGCTCATAGGAAGTCTTTTTCAAAAGACGATGTAAATAAAGACGATTTATGGCATGACAAGCGGTGTTAATTGCTTCCGCCCAAAAACTATCGGAAGTATTATATTCATCAAGCATTGTCCTAGCCATTTCAATTAATGTACGATTTTTCCTTTCTACAACTCCATTTTGTTCCGGGGTGTAGGTTGTGGAAAGTTCGTGCTTTATTCCAAGTTCATCACAAAAGTCTTCAACTTTAGTATTTTGAACTCGGAACCATTATCACTATGGATTTTCTTTATTTTGAAATCAAATTCATTTTGGGCCCTTTTTGTAAAGTTTTTGAAAATTCCGGAGGTTTCACTTTTATCATCTAGGAAGAATACCCATGTATATCTAGAGTAATCATCCACAATAACCAAACAATAGCTATTTCCCCCGATACTCTTATAGGTTGTTGGCCCAAACAAATCCATATGTAAGAGTTCCAATGGTCTAGAAGTTGACATGATACTTTTGGAAGGGTGAGAATTAGCGACTTGTTTACCGGCTTGACATGCACTACAAAGTCGGTTTTCTCAAACTTCACATCTTTCAAGCCAACAACTAAATCATGTTTGAAAAGCTTTTTGAGTTGAATCATTCCTACATGAGCTAGCCTTCTATGCCAAAGCCAACCCAAGGAGGTTTTTGCCATCAAACAAGTTTTTAAGCATGAATCATTTGAAGTGAAATCTACCAAATAAAGGTTTCCAAATCTAAATCCTTTAAAAATTAAAGAGTTATCAATTTCATTTGAAATTGTAACACCTTCTTTAGAGAAGGAACAAATTAGTCCTAGATCACATATTTGAGCTACGGATAACAAGTTAAAGTTTAGTGATTCTACTAAAGATACATTTGAAATGGAAAGGTCATTTGAGATAGCAATTTTACCCAATCCAATTACCTTTCCTTTGCTATTGTCACCAAATGTGATTTTGTCCATTCCTTTCCCATTCTCGAATGTGGTGAACATTTTTCTATCACCGGTCATGTGTTGAGTGCAACCACTATCAAGCACCCAATGTTTTCCACGGTCTTGTAGTTCACCTACAAAACAAGAATCAAGTTCTTTTAGGTACCCAAATTTGTTTGGGTCCTTGGAGGTTAGTGACCAAGGTTTTAGGCACCCAAATAGCATTCTTTTTAGCGCCTAAAATTGAAGTGCCAATAAAATGAGCAAGTATTTTACCATCCTTAGTCTTTCTAAGCATATAGCATGAATCATATATACCAAAAGATGCAATTTTACCTTTAGGACAATTTTGTTGTACATGTCCTATTTCCCGGCACTTATAGCAATACTTACCATTTTCCCTCACATACCTTGTGGGTTTATTTGCAAGCTTCTTACCTTTCTTAGGCACATACCCGAGACCTTCCTTGTTGAATGAGCACCTTTGCTCACTCAAAAGCTTGTCTAAGGTGGCCTTACCCTTAAAGCATCTTTCCAAACTTTTGCTTAGTTTATTGACTTGTTCTTTTAATTCATGGTTCTCAACAATAAGTAAAGGATCACAAGTATTTGCTAAACTAGCAATTGAATCATCACTAGAGCAACATGGCATGGCAAGTAAATCATCACATGAAGTAGAAATGCTAGACATGGATTTTTCATTTAAAGCAATATCTACTTTAGACATCTCATTCATTAAATCACAAGTAATTCCAATATGTGAATGAGATTTTCAATATTCTTTAAGATGAGAGAATCATGAGCTTTCTTTAGCTCCTCAAAAGAGTCTTTTAGAGAGATATTCTTTCTTCAAGACTTTAAATTTTGATTTCTCTTTTCCATTAAATTCATTTAATTCATCAAGCATATCCAATAATTCTTCATAAGTTGGTTCATCACTATCAATGGATTTTACCTTATCTCCTTTTGCCATGAGGCATGTAGGAGTGGAGAATAGTGAAGGAGTTTCTTTGATAGCAATGCCAACTAGTCCCTTCTTCTTGGAAGACTCATCCTCATCGAGTCGGAGTCGCTTGATTCATCATTTGAATCCCACTCTCAATGTGAGCTTCATTCTTGCCATCCTTGTGAAGCTTCTTGAAAAGCTTCTTCTTGCCATTATATTCTTTCTTCTTGAATGACTTGTCCTTGTCATCCTTCTTTGCGGGGCAACGAGATGAGATGTGCCCCTTTTCATCACAATTATAGCATCGAATGTTGCTATAACTCTTCTTGTCACTTGAATATTGTCCCTTCTTGTATTTGTCAAAGTTGTAGCTTCTATTGGGGCGTCTCTTCATGAACTTCTTCATTTTTCTTACAAGGAGTGCATACTCCTCATCGGAATCTTCTCCTTCATCCTCATCATCACTTGATTCCGCTTTGGCCTTGAAAGCGGTAATTTTCTTCTTTGAGGAAGATGTCTCCACGAGCTCTTCTTTGTCCTTCTTGAACAACTCATTTGTGATGAGATTGCCCAAAAGGCCGTTGGTGTCATCCTTGGCAATTCGGAGAGTTGATGAAGAGCGTCACCAAAGTTTCATATTTGTCAGGAAGAGCCCTAAGCATCTTGCGCACAATATCAACATCGGAAAGGTTAGTCCCAAGGCCTTTGAGCTCATTCACAATGTTGTTGAGTCTTGAATACATCTCATTGATGTTTTCATGAGGCAACATTATGAATGTCTCATATTTAATCCGAAGCCTATGCAATTTGGCTTCTTTGACCGTGGATGTACCCTCATGGATTTCCGAGAGAGTTGTCCAAATCGCATGAGCGGTTTCCAAATTGCTCACTCTATTGAACTCATCCGCGTTCAAAGCGCCAAAGAGAGCATTCATAGCTTGGGCATCTAAATGAGAGTTACGCGTGTCTTGATCCGTGGGTTCAAGTGGATTAAGAGGCATAGTGTAACCATCATTTACGATTTTCCAAATGCTTGGACTCATGGCCTTTAAAAGATTGACATTCTAATTTTCCAATAAGCATAATTTGTGCCATCAAAGAGTGGAGCCCTTCCTAAAGCCATTCCCTCACTAGCCATCCTTGCTCTCCTAGGCGGTTAAGTCCAACAACGGAGAGACCAAGCTCGATACCACTTGTAGGATCAAGGATAACCGACTAGAGGGGGGTGAATAGGAGGTTTTTAAAGTTTTTAACAAATTAACAATTTATGCTCCTAGCTAGGCAATTTAATCACAAAAAGCAAGCTAGAAATATAAGTGCGGAATTGTAAAGACAAGAAATAACCACAAGACACAATGATGTTTTTCCCGTGGTATCGAAGACTTGCGGTCTTCACTAGTCCACGTTGAGGAAGCTTGATCACTCAAGCGGCTCCACAATTAAGCCTTCCCTCGATCACTTGGGTTGTTCTTCCTCCGCTCCGGAGATGGTGAACACCAACCACTCACAATCTTGCTCGGGTCTTCTCACAAGCTTCACTTGAGAAGATCACCGTGCTTCACCGCCAAGCCGTCTAGGAGTGTGGCAACACCCCAAGAGAATAGATCAACGATCCTCGCTTGACTTTACTCAAGTGCCAATGAATCAACTAAAGATGAATGCACTTGATCTCCTCTCAATGAATGCAAGAGTAAATTGGGAGTAGAATTGAATGCACAATGCTCACAAGGGTTGAGATATCTTTAATGCCTTTGTGTAACATGTCCCTTGTGCGATTGGGGAGGTATTTATAGCCTCCACCAAACAATTCTAGCCGTTGGGAAGAAGTTCGAAATTTCAATACATATCGGAACAACCGTGTTAGCATCGGTACAACGCGCTACGCTCAATGCCGCGATAACGGCTATGTTACGCATTAAATGCTGCGATATAGCCGTTGGATTTAGTTGCGGTTCATCCGCGAGCAAACACCGGATCGTCCGATTTGAGGTCTCTAAACGAGATTTTGCATACGTTGCGGAATTTTACAACCGCCAAATACATTTGGAACATCCGTATTGCGGTTCATCCGATTATCGTCTTGATGCGGCCGATTCTCAAAGAGGTTTTCAAAGGAGATTACACTCGTCTTGTTATTTTGCAACATTGTAATATCATCGGAACAAGCGGGATGCGGTTCATCCGATTATCTGTGATACGACCGATTCTCAAAAGCGGTTTTCAAAGGAGATTACACTCGTCTTGTTATTTTGCAACATTTGAAATATCATCGGAACAACGGCGCTTGGTACAACCATTGCTAAGCCTTGGTTCATCCGATTCGAATTAAAGCATCAATTCATTCTAACTTAAATTCAAGTCCAATTTTAAATGCATGCATGATCCTAAGTTGATCCATATGGCACAAGAATAAGCTATCAAGCTACTAGTCGTGATCCCCTTAATAGTACGGCATTTATCCTATAATCCGGTCTACCAACCAATTCTCCTTAGGCCAGGTAAAATAGAAAAGGATCCTAGACTATTTGTACCTTGACTTTAAGCCTTGTTGATCTTCACATTTTCCTTTAGCATGCATCCTTGCTTCATCATGTTCATCAAATGGAATTAACCTTGCACATTCTTAGTAAACTTGTTAATCCCATATTCACATATTATCATTAATTACCAAAACCATTTTAGGGGCCTAGATGCTTTCAATCTCCCCTTTTTGGTAATTGATGACAACACACTAATATGTGAGAAAAGTTGTTTTGAATATACTAAGAGTGTATATTCTTTTGAAGTCTTTTGTGAGTAAAATAATCTTTGCAATGAGCATAAGTAAATTTTGAGAATTATTTTTCTTGTCAAATCCAATTAAAAAGACTCCCCTAAACAAATGCATATGGATAGTAAATAATTTGCAAGCATATGTAAAGAATTGAAAATTTTAGCGGAGTTTCTTTTGCATTTATGAACTTGAGGAAGCAATACGATTATAAGATATGTCAAATAATTGATTGCATTGCATAAAAGATAATAAGACATAACCACATTCCACAAGTTCAACAAAAGTTACCAACTATTACAGGCACAAAATAGATCAACAATCAACAGTTTTACAAAACACATATAAATCACATAAGCCCATAGCTCCCCTAAAACTAAGTCTTCACATCTTCACAATTTCTCCCCTTTGGCATCAAAGTACCAAAAGCATCAAGCAGGGGTCTGAGAGGAAGCGGGGGAGGCGGGAGCGGGAGAAGCGGCGGGCTGGCCCAGTGCGAGGATCCGGAGAAGGCGACACGAGGCGCGGGATCTGAGATCTTGAGAGGGTGGTAGGAGTGGAGGAGGCTGGAGCTGAAACTCGATGAGGTGCGGTGAGGGAGGCTGAGGTAGGTCTGTTGTCCTAGAAGAAGGACCCTTGGGCGTGAGGAGGTCGGCGAACATATGCTTGAGGGTCTTGAGAAAATGTTCTAAGTCATTTAGGCCCTCGGACAAAGGCGATAATCTGTTATGAGTCTCATCAAAGAAGTCATTTTGGATAGCTGCCATCTTAGAAAGCCTATGACGAGTCTCATCTGAAGGCAACTTGTTGACCTTCATTTCTGCAAAGTCTTGATAATAGGCTGCGATTTTGAAGTACTTGCGCTAGAGCACTTGCATCGGGCATAGCGGCGGGAGGAGCATCAACCTCGGCGGGGCATCCTCGGAGACTTGTTGAGGAGGAATGGCATCTCGTGGTTTATATGGCTTGTGAGTAGATCCCAAACCACCACGGTACTCGATCTTTCTAACAATCAATGCCATGATGTAAGGAGCATAATAAATCCTTTTAACTCTGTCATTCTTGGAGGAGGCTATGCCTTGAAGAATAACATCCACTACATCAAATTTAACTCCCTCCACAATATGATCTATCATGTTCCAAACATGCCCCGTCTTGCATCGAAATTCCCACTCTTAGGGTAGAAAGTATGATTAATTATCACATTAATCATGCTCATACAACTTCAATCGATGGTTGTCCCTAACTTGCATTTGGTGAAGAGTCATAATGCAGCCCAGCGAGGAACAAGTAAATTTGAACTCTCAAAGATTTTGTCCCAAGAGTTGGATGAATTCTCAACACTCTCGCAAATTCCTCTTTGGTGCTTTCCACATTTACGACACGATCGACCATCTAAAAGTCTTCAAGTCATGGGACATATGCGATGTGGCATAAAGCGTCGAATGATCTTGTCATCATAATTCATTTTATGCCCACAAGATCATGAAGACCCACATTGTAGAAAAGGCGATAGACTCCTTGTATTTGTCCAAGGTATTAATATTTGACCAATTAATCCATTTATGATCGGCAAATTTCTTGTGCCTACTATATATTTGCTCATACACTTGCTCTTGAAAGATTGTGTGGAATTTTGGATTTAATGTGTCATTCTTGAAGATATTGATTGACATGGCGCTTGATGGCATAGTCATCTGTGACGAAGATGTAGGTCGATAGGAGTCCCGGAGGATCAATCAAATCATCATCTTCTGCTTGTCCTTGGAGGAACTTCCTCTTCTTCTTCTTCTTCTTGATTGATTTCCTCAATTGATTTACTTCTGAGCTATTTTACGATTCGGTTTACGGGTGGTCTCTTTCCCTTTCCTTTTCCTGCGGTGGAGGTTGAGGTGCGAAGACCCTTGTCTTGGCGATCCACGAGACTTCTTGGATGTTCCTCGCATTCTAGGCATCTATCTGAGATTGGAGTGATTATAAGATGTCAAGGAACAGATTTGAATTGAATTGAATTGAAAGAAATGACAATTTACGGTTACTGTCGGGATAATCGGATCATCCGCCGTTATGTGGCCGGAGCGTCCGAGCTGCGGTCGTTCGCCCTCAAGAACCGAACGTCAGATTGTCTGACCAAAACTAGGGTTGAAGAAATTCGAGATTTTGATGGAATCTAAGAGAGTGAGTGCTAGAAGCTGGATGCGCAAGGGTCATAGGACACCGGTGAAGCACTTTTGCCCAATTAGATTGCTAGATATCAATCGCATTATCAAAAACCCTAAAACGCCCGAGTGCTCCAAATGCGGTAAAACTCGAATCAAGAGATGTTTTACCTTGAGATTTGAGGAAGGAGAGCCTTTGGAAATGCAAGGATCGGCGAGGACTTGGAGATCCACCGAGAGAATCACTCGATTTGAGAGAGAGTTTTGAGAGCGCTCATTGGAGAGAGAGGAACCCGAGCGGTGAGATGAAAATGAAAGCAGACGAGCATTTGGGTGATAAGGTCAAAAGGAAAGCGGACGTTCGCTATTATAACGCCGGATGATCCGCCTTGCAGACGTCTGGTCGCATAACTCGGATGTCTGGATTTTCACGGGATTTTGATAAAGCTCGGATTTCTTTGGAATTTTGAATAATTGCAAATGATCCTTAGATTTACACTCAATAAAACATCATTTAGGGATCATTATGCATATAATATCTTGAAGATTATATATAAACATAGTTTTATAATTATAGTGAATTTAATATGAGATTTGAGAAATTCTTTTACAAAATATTTAAATAACACCAAATAAAAAGCAATTGTAATAACAAAAATTTAAACAATGTTTGAATAATCTATGACATTTAATTCATTCCTCAATTTGCAAAAGCGGCCTTCATCTAATGGCTTGGTGAAAATATCCGCTAATTGGTCTTGGTTCTTATGTGGCTAATTTCAATGTCTCCCTTGATCACATGATCTCTCAAGAAATGGTGGCGAATATCTATATGCTTGGTTCTTGAGTGTTGAGCAGGATTATTAGCAATTTTCACAACACTATCATTGTCACACAAAGAGGCATTTTATCGGTTTTAATTCCATAATCCATCAATGTTTGCCTCATCCATAGCAATTGAGCACAACAACTTCCATGAAACATATTCGGCCGGCGGTGGATAGAGACTACTGAATTTTGTTTCTTGGATGACCATGATACTAAAGATCTTCCTAAAATTGACAACTACAGAGGTGCTTTTTCTATCCACTTTGCATCCCGCATAATCGGTCAGAATATCCAATTAAGTCAAATTTAGCACCTTTCGGGAACCAAAGGCCAATGCTAGAGGAATGCTTTAAATATCTTAGAATTCTTTTAACACCATTAAATGACATTCTTTTGGATTTGCTTGAAAGCGAGCACACATACAAACACTAAACATGATATCGGGCCTAGATGCGGTAAGATAAAGCAAACTACCAATCATAGATCTATAAAGCTTTAAATCTACCGATTTACCTCCCTCATTTAAGTCAAGATGACCATTTGTTGCCATGGGAGTCTTGATGGGTTTCATCCTCCATACCAAACTTCTTGATCAATTCTTTTGCATACTTGGTTTGGCTCACGAAGGTCCCATCTTTGAGTTGCTTGATTTGGAATCCAAGGAAGTAGCTTAATTCTCCAATCATCGACATTTCAAATTCCCTAGACATCATATCACCAAACTCTTTGCAAAAATCTTGATTAGTAGACCCAAAATAATATCATCAACATAAATTTGACATACAAAGAAATCATCATCTATAACTTTAGTAAATAAGGTTGAATCAATCTTCCCAATTTTGAATCCTTTTGAGACTAGAAAATCTCTAAGTCGTTCATACCATGCTCTAGGAGCTTGTTTAAGGCCATAGGCGCTTTAGAGAGTTTATAGACATTATTTGGATTTTAGGATCTTCAAAACCGGAGGTTGTTCAACAAATACAAGTTCGGAAATTTTACCATTTAAGAAAGCACTTTTAACATCCATTTGAAATAATTTAATATCAAAGCATGATGCAAAAGCAAGTAATATCGAATTGATTCTAATCTAGCTACGGAGCAAAAGTTTCACCAAAATCCAAACCTTCAACTTGTGAATACCCTTGAGCTACCAATCTTGCTTTGTTTGAACAACCAAACCATTTTCATCTTGCTTGTTCCTAAAGACCCATTTTGTACCAATGACGTTGTGTTCCTTGGGTCGATCCACCAATGTCAAACTTCATTCGGGTGAAGTTGTTGAGTTCTTCATGCATAGCATTCACCCAATCCGGATCTTCAAGTGCTTCTTCTACATGCTTTGGCTCAATACAAGAGACAAAAGAGTAATATTCACAAAAAGAAGCAACACGAGATCGAGTTTGAACACCCTTACTTACATCACCCAATATTTGGTCTATTGGATGATCCTTAGCAATTGCATTGTGGATTCTTGGTGGTAAGTTAGATGGTTGATCATCTTCCTTATTGTCAAATTGAACTTGGTTTGTAGAAGATGTTGGTGGTTCAACTAGTGTGGAGGATGATGAATCATCTTGGGCTTTATGTCACCAATTTGCATATGCTCCATTGCCCTTCTCAAAGCTTCATTGCCTACATCATCCAAATTCTCATGCTCTTCTTGAGAGCCGTTAGTTTCATCAAATTGAACATCATGTTTTCTTCAACTAAACCGGAGTTTTTGTTGAAGACACGATAACTTTTACTATTTGATGAATAACCTAGCAAGAAACCAACATCACATCTACTTTCAAATTTTGATAGCGAACACCCTTCTTTAAAATATAGCATTTACAACCAAAGACACGAAAATAGGAGATGTTCGGTTTCTTCCTACAAGAAGCTCATAGGAAGTCTTTTTCAAAAGGCGATGTAAATAAAAACGATTTATGGCATGACAAGCGGTGTTAATTGCTTCGCCCAAAAACTATCGGAAGTATTATATTCATCAAGCATTGTCCTAGCCATTTCAATTAATGTCGATTTTCCTTTCTACAACTCCATTTTGTTCCGGGTGTAGGTTGTGGAAAGTTAGTGCTTTATTCAAGTTCATCACAAAAGTCTTCAACTTTAGTATTTTGAACTCGGAACCATTATCACTCTGGATTTTCTTTATTTTGAAATCAAATTCATTTTGGGCCCTTTTGTAAAGTTTTGAAAATTCGGAGGTTTCACTTTTATCATCTAGGAAGAATACCCATGTATATCTAGAGTAATCATCCACAATAACCAAACAATAGCTATTTCCCCCGATACTCTTATAGGTTGTTGGCCCAAACAAATCCATATGTAAGAGTTCCAATGGTCTAGAAGTTGACATGATACTTTTGGAAGGGTGAGAATTAGCGACTTGTTTACTGACTTGACATGCACTACAAAGTCGGTTTTCTCAAACTTCACATCTTTCAAGCCAACAACTAAATCATGTTTGAAAAGCTTTTGAGTTGAATCATTCCTACATGAGCTAGCCTTCTATGCCAAAGCCAACCCAAGGAGGTTTTGCCATCAAACAAGTTTTTAAGCATGAATCATTTGAAGTGAAATCTACCAAATAAAGGTTTCCAAATCTAAATCCTTTAAAAATTAAAGAGTTATCATTTTCATTTGAAATTGTAACACCTTCTTTAGAGAAGGAACAAATTAGTCCTAGATCACATATTTGAGCTACGGATAACAAGTTAAAGTTTAGTGATTCTACTAAAGATACATTTGAAATGGAAAGGTCATTTGAGATAGCAATTTTACCCAATCCAATTACCTTTCCTTTGCTATTGTCACCAAATGTGATTTTGTCCATTCCTTTCCCATTCTCGAATGTGGTGAACATTTTCTATCACCGGTCATGTGTTGAGTGCAACCACTATCAAGCACCCAATGTTTTCCACGGTCTTGTAGTTCACCTACAAAACAAGAATCAAGTTCTTTTAGGTACCCAAATTTGTTTGGGTCCTTGGAGGTTAGTGACCAAGGTTTTAGGCACCCAAATAGCATTCTTTTAGCGCCTAAAATTGAAGTGCCAATAAAATGAGCAAGTATTTTACCATCCTTAGTCTTTCTAAGCATATAGCATGAATCATATATACCAAAAGATGCAATTTTACCTTTAGGACAATTTTGTTGTACATGTCCTATTTCCGGCACTTATAGCAATACTTACCATTTTCCCTCACATACCTTGTGGGTTTATTTGCGGCTTCTTACCTTTCTTAGGCACATACCGAGACCTTCCTTGTTGAATGAGCACCTTTGCTCACTCAAAAGCTTGTCTAAGGTGGCCTTACCCTTAAAGCATCTTTCCAAACTTTTGCTTAGTTTATTGACTTGTTCTTTTAATTCATGGTTCTCAACAATAAGTAAAGGATCACAAGTATTTGCTAAACTAGCAATTGAATCATCACTAGAGCAACATGGCATGGCAAGTAAATCATCACATGAAGTAGAAATGCTAGACATGGATTTTTCATTTAAAGCAATATCTACTTTAGACATCTCATTCATTAAATCACAAGTAATTCCAATATGTGAATGAGATTTTCAATATTCTTTAAGATGAGAGAATCATGAGCTTTCTTTAGCTCCTCAAAAGAGTCTTTTAGAGAGATATTCTTTCTTCAAGACTTTAAATTTTGATTTCTCTTTTCCATTAAATTCATTTAATTCATCAAGCATATCAATAATTCTTCATAAGTTGGTTCATCACTATCAATGGATTTTACCTTATCTCCTTTTGCCATGAGGCATGTAGGAGTGGAGAATAGTGAAGGAGTTTCTTTGATAGCAATGCCAACTAGTCCCTTCTTCTTGGAAGACTCATCCTCATCGAGTCGAGTCGCTTGATTCATCATTTGAATCCCACTCTCAATGTGAGCTTCATTCTTGCCATCCTTGTGAAGCTTCTTGAAAAGCTTCTTCTTGCCATTATATTCTTTCTTCTTGAATGACTTGTCCTTGTCATCCTTCTTTGCGGGCAAGCGAGATGAGATGTGCCCTTTTCATCACAATTATAGCATCGAATGTTGCTATAACTCTTCTTGTCACTTGAATATTGTCCCTTCTTGTATTTGTCAAAGTTGTAGCTTCTATTGGGCGTCTCTTCATGAACTTCTTCATTTTTCTTACAAGGAGTGCATACTCCTCATCGGAATCTTCTCCTTCATCCTCATCATCACTTGATTCCGCTTTGGCCTTGAAAGCGGTAATTTTCTTCTTTGAGGAGGATGTCTCCACGAGCTCTTCTTTGTCCTTCTTGAACAACTCATTTGTGATGAGATTGCCCAAAAGGCCGTTGGTGTCATCCTTGGCAATTCGGGAGAGTTGATGAAGAGCGTCACCAAAGTTTCATATTTGTCAGGAAGAGCCCTAAGCATCTTGCGCACAATATCAACATCGGAAAGGTTAGTCCCAAGGCCTTTGAGCTCATTCACAATGTTGTTGAGTCTTGAATACATCTCATTGATGTTTTCATGAGGCAACATTATGAATGTCTCATATTTAATCCGAAGCCTATGCAATTTGGCTTCTTTGACCGTGGATGTACCCTCATGGATTTCAGAGAGTTGTCCAAATAGCATGGCGGTTTCCAAATTGCTCACTCTATTGAACTCATCCGCGTTCAAAGCGCCAAAGAGAGCATTCATAGCTTGGGCATCTAAATGAGAGTTCGCGTGTCTTGATCAGTGGGTTCAAGTGGATTAAGAGGCATAGTGTAACCATCATTTACGATTTTCCAAATGCTTGGACTCATGGCCTTTAAAAGATTGACATTCTAATTTTCCAATAAGCATAATTTGTGCCATCAAAGAGTGGAGCCCTTCCTAAAGCCATTCCCTCACTAGCCATCCTTGCTCTCCTAGGCGGTTAAGTCCAACAACGGAGAGACCAAGCTCGATACCACTTGTAGGATCAAGGATAACCGACTAGAGGGGGTGAATAGGAGGTTTTAAAGTTTTAACAAATTAACAATTTATGCTCCTAGCTAGGCAATTTAATCACAAAAAGCAAGCTAGAAATATAAGTGCGGAATTGTAAAGACAAGAAATAACCACAAGACACAATGATGTTTTTCCGTGGTATCGAAGACTTGCGGTCTTCACTAGTCCACGTTGAGGAAGCTTGATCACTCAAGCCGGCTCCACGAATTAAGCCTTCCCTCGATCACTTGGGTTGTTCTTCCTCCGCTCCGGAGATGGTGAACACCAACCACTCACAATCTTGCTCGGGTCTTCTCACAAGCTTCACTTGAGAAGATCACCGTGCTTCACCGCCAAGCCGTCTAGGAGTGTGGCAACACCCCAAGAGAATAGATCAACGATCCTCGCTTGACTTTACTCAAGTGCCAATGAATCAACTAAAGATGAATGCACTTGATCTCCCTCTCAATGAATGCAAGAGTAAATTGGGAGTAGAATTGAATGCACAATGCTCACAAGGGTTGAGATATCTTTAATGCCTTTGTGTAACATGTCCCTTGTGCAGTTGGGGAGGTATTTATAGCCTCCACCAAACAATTCTAGCCGTTGGGAAGAAGTTCCCGAAATTTCAGTACATATCGGAACAACCGGCGTGTTAGCATCGGTACAACCGCGCTACGCTCAATGCACAAGATACGGCTATGTTACGCATTAAATGCAATCGATATAGCCGTTGGATTTAGTTGCGGTTCATCCGCGAGCAAACACCGGATCGTCCGATTTGAGGTCTCTAAACGGAGATTTTGCATCGTTGCGGAATTTTACAACCGCCAAATACATTTGAACATCCGTATTGCGGTTCATCCGATTATCGTCTTGATGCGGCCGATTCTCAAAAGAGGTTTTCAAAGGAGATTACACTCGTCTTGTTATTTTGCAACCGCTTGTAATATCATCGGAACAACCGGATGCGGTTCATCCGATTATCTGTGATCTGCGGCCGATTCTCAAAAGCGGTTTTCAAAGGAGATTACACTCGTCTTGTTATTTTGCAACCATTGTAATATCATCGGAACAACCGCGCTTGGTACAACCATTGCTAAGCCTTGGTTCATCCGATTCGAATTAAAGCATCAATTCATTCTAACTTAAATTCAAGTCCAATTTTAAATGCATGCATGATCCTAAGTTGATCCATATGGCACAAGAATAAGCTATCAAGCTACTAGTCGTGATCCCCCTTAATAGTACGGCATTTATCCTATAATCCGGTCTACCAACCAATTCTCCTTAGACCGGTAAAATAGAAAAGGATCCTAGACTATTTGTACCTTGACTTTAAGCCTTGTTGATCTTCACATTTTCCTTTAGCATGCATCCTTGCTTCATCATGTTCATCAAATGGAATTAACCTTGCACATTCTTAGTAAACTTGTTAATCCCATATTCACATATTATCATTAATTACCAAAACCATTTTTAGGGGCCTAGATGCTTTCACCCGGGCGAAGACACGACGAGCACCAACGAGGTGAGGCGGAGATGGTGGCATGATCAACGAGGTGCGGGGAGGTCTAGCATGGTGGGTTTGCGGCACGACACTGTCAAGGAGGAGAGGGAAGGCCGTAGAAGAGGGAGGAGGAAGAAGAGGGGTATAATTGTCCGGGTAAGGGTAAAGTTGTCCAAAAGTAGCCAAAGATGAATTGGCTCTAGAGTGCAATTCATTATTTATCACTCTAGCGAGTACTAAAGTATCATCTATAGAGTGGCAAATCATCTATTATCCCATTAAAATAGGCCCGTCCCGGTTGCCATTATTGGTGTGCTGCGCATAGATTGAGTGAACGGCGATGGCGTGTGTAGTTCAACATAACGATGCTAAGTTCCTCGCAAAAAAAAATTGATGCTAAGTCAACCGTATAGTTTGTTGAGATGGGATGTTTTTCTTGACTTGAATACTCCGAAGGGCATTACTTGAAAAATAGAATAACAACACAATTTCACCAGCGGCTGTGAAGCATGGATTTTTACATGTGTCTGACGCAAAGTATCCTCGTATTGACACCAACATGGCACAACAAGCTCGACTGAGATATATCATTTTCGTTTAAATGTTGGGAATTTTGTGGAGTAGAAGGCTTGAATCACACCAGAAGTGTTTTCCTAAAGTGATTATTTGCACCCTGTTAAAATGCTTCGAGGGTCTACAACAAATAAGCTAGTAGGATAAAACAAGTCTAGACGAAATTTGCACCAAAACAAAGTGAAAACACGTCGTGAACAGAATAAGAGGATGAGATTATGAAGTGCCTCTCAAAATCTGAAGGACGTCTCCTCATATAGAGTTTGAAAGGATGTGAAATGAAGAGACGCGACTCTTCGAATACACCCTCCCGTGAAAAGATGTGAAATGAAGAGACACGACTCTTCGAATGCATTCTTTCATGAAGAGACACAACTTGTTGTTTAAAAACAACTTCCAACAATCCCCCACTTGTTTTAAAATAAACAAGTTCATACACGGTAATAAAAGAATATTAATACAGTTAGGTATCTTTTGATTTGAACCCAACCTTAGTAAATACACAACAAAGTTTTGATGAAATTAAAGGTAGCATAAAATCTTTGAACCAATTATTCCTTATATCAAAACCGGTCATGCATTGCACATATTCTTTACAACGTTCTGCCCACAAAAACACACTTAGCACTATTAATGGCCATGTGCTCATCCTATATTCATGAAAAAAAATTATGAGAGAAACTCTACTCCCATTTATTGACGGCACCGTCTCATTTTTCATATAGGCGAAATTCTTCCAGTATCTCTGTTACTTACAGATACTTGTCCTCAACGACTGAATCTCATTAAGAGTAAAATACTCAACCCTCAAACTGTAATAACCAACATTTTACAATTATATAAGTGTTGAATCATCCACATCACAACTTGTTGTTACCCTTTGAACCGTAAAACTAGTTAATTACTAGTGTTAGGTTGGGTTGCCATTGTTAATGGATTTATTATTGAGTTTAAGTCACATTCCCAAGGAAGTCTTTTTTACCAAGTCTCTTGTGAGAGGTTTAGTAAAGGGATCAGCAAGATTAACATTTGTTCTCACAAATAATAAAGAAATTATTCCATCCTTGATTAATTTCCTCACAGAATCATGTCTTAGACTCATATGTCTAGAATTACCATTGTATACTTCACTTACGCTCTAGCTAAAGTAGTCTAGCTATCACAATGTATTGACAGTGCCGATACATTTTCACGTGCCAATGGAATTTCTAAAAGAAGATCCCTTAACCATTCAGCTTCTTGTCCTGCCGAAGCAAGAGCCACAAATTAAGATTCCATAGTGGAATGAGTAATACAAGTTTGTTTCTTGGATTTCAAGAAATATCCCCACCGGCTAATGTAAATACCCATCCTGTGTGGATTTGTTATCTCCAACACTTGATATCCAACTTGCGTCGAATATCCTTCTAAGATAGCGGAAATCTTGTAAAATTTAGACTTAGATTTTTTGGCTTTCTTAAGATATCCAAAGACTCTCCCAATTGCTTTTCAATGCTCAACACTGGGGTTGCTAGTAAATCTGCTTAATTTACTAACTGCATATGATATATCTGGTCTTGTACATTGCATTAAGTACATCAGACAACCAATAGCACTTGCATATTCAAGTTGAGCCACTGCTCTTCCTCCATTCTTTTCAAGTTTTATACTTGAATCAAATGGGGTGTTTACTTCTTTAAAGTTTAGATGTTTGAATTTATCAAGAATTTTTTTCCATGTAATGAGATTGACTAAGTTCAAAACCCCCACTATTTTGTTTAACTTTGATGCCCAAAATAGTGTTTACTTTTCCAAGATCTTTCATTTTGAAATAAGAAATCAGAAATCTCTTTATTTCTGCTATGCCTTTGGCATTATTGTTAATGATCAACATATCATCAACATAATGGCACACAAAAATCTCAGTGTTTCCCACAACTTTACAGTATAAACATTTATCAGAAATATTGTGAACAAATTTGTTTGAAAGTATGGCTGAATCAAACTTTTCATGCCACTTCTTATGCGCTTATTTTAGTCCATATAAAGACTTGACAAGTCTACATACTTTTTGTTTATTTCCAGGTAGAACAAAACCTTCTAGTTGTTCCATGTAAATCTCCTCATCGAGATCTCCATTTAGAAATGTTGTTTTGACATCCATCTTATGAACATGTAAGTTATGCAGCGAAACAAGGACGAATAATATTCTTATTGTAGTTATTCTTGCTACCGGTGCATAAGTGTCAAAATAGTCAATTCCTTCTCTTTGCCGAAATTCGTTGGCTACTAATATAACCTTGCAAGTATTTAGTGTACCATCCGCATGATACTTTCTCCTAAATACCCATTTGGATTCAATTGTTTTAGACCCCCGTGGTAAATCGACAAGCCTCCAAGTTTGATTAGATATTATAGAATCCATTTTATTTTGAATGGCTTCTTTCCATAAAACTAAGTCTCTAGAATTCACTGCTTCATTATAAGTGCTGGGATCATCTTCCACTTGAAGAATAAGAGGTAACTTTCGAATAAAATTCTCTCTATTTACTTCAACCAGAAATAAGGAAATACGCTGAGAATCTATTTCGTCTGGTCCTAAGACCTTAGCTTTACAAGCACGTTTACTCTTCTGAACCTCAAGTTATTGTTCAACAATTTTAGAAGAATTATCCTCTTGAGAGTTGTTTCAATTTTGTTGTTGTTCAACACCCTTTAAGATATTCTCCTCTTGAGAATCTCTAAGGTTTTGAGAAGTTTTACCTGTAGTGGTTAAATTCTCAAAAAAAAACTCCACAACTCCGGATTCAACAATTACATTAGACTCTAGGTTTAAAAGCCTACAAGCTTTGATGTTTGCGGCATAACATACAAAATCACTCTTTAATCCTCTTGGACCCAACTTGGTCCTTATAGAATCAAGGTTCTTGTAGTAAGCAAGACACCCCCACACTTTAAAATGCCCAATTACATGCTTTCTTCCTTTTCATATCTCATACGGAGAAACTTGACTTTTCTTTATAGGAATTCTATTTAGACTATAAGAAGCAGCAAGTAATACTTCACCCCAATGACTAAAAGATAAATCTGAATGTATCAACATAGCATTTATCATCTTAAGAAAAGTTCTATTTTTACGCTCTGCCAAGCCATTTTGTTGTGGTATTCTTGGAGCAGAACTTTGGTGGATAATACCATTCTCTTCACATAATACATCAAATATATTTCCAAAATATTATCCACCTTTGTCACTTCTTAGAATTTTAATTTTCCGACCTAATTGATTTTCCACTTCTGTTTTGTAAACTTTGAAAACACCAAAGACATCGTCTTTATGTTTCAACAAATAAACACAAGAATATCTAGAGCAATCATCAATAAAAGTAATGAAATACCTATTTCCACCTCTAATTAATATGTCATTAAGTTCACATATATCTGAATGTACAAGATCTAACAAGTTAGAACTTCTTTCTACACTATGAAAAGGTTTTTTTAACCATCTTTGATTTAACACAAATTTCACATTTATTAAACTCATAAATTTTGCAAGAAATCAAACCATGTTTAACCAATCTTTTCATAGTGCTTATACCAACATGTGTTAATCTATCATATGCCGTGGATATCGTGAGGATATGTGCACGATCTCAGGATGATGAGTCAATTGGCAATGGCTTTGTTGGTTTGCAAAATCTCGCGTTTTCGGGGTTTGCTTCAGTCTGTCAGACCACAGGCGGTTTGACCGGCGATGTTGGGCAAGGCTTGAGATCTAGCAGAGTGAAAAAAAAATTCTTTTTAGGAAAATACTCAAAATGCTAAGTGCTTGAGTTTTGCTTCAAAATTATACTCTTAATGCTCAAAATGCCTCAGTTTTTGTTTTAAGTCTCTTTTTTACTTATAGACATGGCTTGACTCATTTTTGGTTGCAATCGGTCCAACCGGCTGGGTCCAGAGGTCAGACCGCCCGTGCTTTGTGATTCTGTAATCTTAGTTGATTTTGTTATCTTGCTTAGGGGATTTAATTGGATTCAATACTAGTCTTCCGCTGTACTGGTATATTGATCTTCATAGCTTCATCATAGCTATTGGAGTGAAATTGTGTTGAATTCATATTTTGTGAAAAAGTGAGCGTGCTCCTATTCAACCCCCCCACCTCTAGTCGCCTTTTCGGTCCAACAGGCTACTTTCTGGAATTTGAATCCTTTTGTGCTTTCATTGCCTTATCTCACTTGCTTATACTATTCTGAAGCCAGCTTGGTCGGTTCCTAGGCTTTTTCTTGCTTATGGACCAAGTTGTGCCTTTATACGAAAACGGCGATTTGTTTTACTATTCAATTCGAAAGACCACATTTTCTGGGAAATTGCCAATGTGTTCATCAAGGGGGAGATTGTGGATATCGTGAGGATATGTGCACGATCTCAGGATGATGAGTTAATTGGCAATGGCTTTGTTGGTTTGCAAAATCTCGCGTTTTTGGGGTCTGCTTCAGTCTGTCAGACCACAGGTGGTCTGACCGGCGATGTTGGGCGGTCAGACCGCCCGTGGAGAGGTCGGACCGGTCGTGGATGCCGGTCGGACCGGCCTGACCTAAAAGTGGTTTTTAGAGCTGAGCCAAAAATAGGTTGTGTAGGCAAGTGAGGGGAGTCTCCTGGAAGTGGTCACATCATTTTTATCGCTAGAAATAGGTCTCTAATATCCTTAGGGAGATGTGCTCCAAATTTGGTCAAGTTTCATTCGTTGAATCAAAAGTTGGACCAAATTTCGTTTTGGATTTGGGCATTGATTTTCAGTACTGGACTAAATCGGTCTGACCGGTTTTACAACGGCGGTCCGACCGCCCGCTTCGATCCGCTCGATCTTTGCTGGTCGAACCGATATCCAACGGTCCGATCGCTTGATTAGTAGCCGGTCCGACCGCTCGTTAATCGTCGGTCCGACCGCGATCTCGGTAATCGACCGCTTTCTACCCGATCGAGCAGTGAGTTCAATTCACCACATTTGTGTCGTGTGGTTAACGGGGTTATCGAATTCAGCACAAGGCTTCCACTGTGCGCTTACTGATCTTCTTAGCTTTCATAGCTAAAGGAGTAAAGTTCGTGTTGAATTTGATTTAGGCGAGAAAGTTGAGAAAGTGCCTATTCACCCCCCTAGTCGCCTTTGCGGTCCTACAAGTGGTATCAGAGCCGGTTAGCTCTTCTCATAGATCTTAACCGGTCTTTGGAGCCATGGCGACTGACAGGTATACATTTAGGCCACATGTTTTTGATGGAGTTGATTTTGCTTATTGGAATGTCCGAATGCAGGCCTACATCGAGGCTCAATGGCACGCAATTTGGCTTAAGGTGAAACACCCTTATGTCGTGCCAGCCGATGAAAATTTGATCACTCGAGATGTGGAGAACAACAGCAGGGCTCAGAATTTTTTGATCCAAAGCCTTAGTCGATCGGAGTTTGAGCGTGTTGCTCATTTGCGGTCTGCTCATGAGATCTGGCGGACTCTTTGTGATTATCACGAGGGGTCCACTGCGATCAAGGAAGTGAGACAGAACCAGCTGAAGAAAAATTACTCCAAGATCGAGCAAAGACCTGGTGAGTCTTTAGATGAGCTGTGGGGGAGATTTTCTAAAGTTCTTCATAATCTCCGCGTTGTTGATCTTGTCTTCACTGAGTCTGAAAATGCACGCCAACTACTGGGTGCTCTGGATGTGAAGGCCTGGGGGATGAAGATCACTGCCATCAATGACAACACTGTCATGAGTGACCTTACCATGGATAAGCTTTACTCGAGGTTGAAGACGCACGAGATTGATTTTATCTTGCGTCTCCCCACGACAAAGTCGATGGCTTTAGTGGTCGACCAATCTAAGGGTAGATATTCTGATTCTTTTGATGTTAGCTCATTTGGTCTTTCTTTGTCTACTTTGCATTCTTTGAGCGATGAGCAACTTGAGAGACAACCTGAAGATGATTTAGCCCTCCTATCCACAAAATTCACGAGAGCTTACAACAATGTGAGAAATAGGAGGAGAGGTGGACCTATCACTTGCTTCGAATGTGGTGAGCCAAACCACATTCGCTCTAGGTGCCCCAAGCTGAAGGACAAGGAGGAGAAGGAGTCACAAAGGCATCCTCAAGCGAGGGATGCTAAACACAAGAAGACAAACTATCGCAAGTTTGTCAGCCAAGTCCTTGAAGCTCTAGAGGATGTGAGCATGAGCGATGTGGACTCGGAGGTGGAGGACGACAAGAGTGACTCCCGTGGCAAGAAGAAGGCTCGTGATTTTACGGGCATGTGCTTCATGGCTAAGAACAGCCACGACAGCGACTCCTCCAACAGCGAGGATCCTTTTAGTGATCCCGATGAGGTATGCCCTTCACTTCCTGATATGAAAAGGGCTTTGGTGCTTGCTGAACAAAAATTGCATAAGCAAGCTAAACTGATTAAGAAACAGGATACTATGATTGATAATTTGAACCTAGAAGTTGTTAGGATCAAATCCATTAATCCTGATGATTTCTGTGATTCATGCTCTAGCTTGCTTAATGAATTGTCAAGCTTAAATTCTGCTCATTCCTCTGTTGTGAATCAACTGAAAAATGCTCTTGTTGAACTAGAATCTCTCAAGTCTAGTTCTGTTTGCATGGATGCCATTCCGCTTGGTGTGACTACCTTGGATGCTATTCCTTAAACTTGCTCAAATTGTGCTTTGCTAGAATTGAAACTGGATAGCTCTTTAAAAGAATTGCAAAAATTTGATGCTAGTCACACTTGTTCTCATTATAAGAACAATAGGATTAAAATGCAAGAGATGACCGAAATGGTCGTTTACTCTAGAGCTGCATCGTGTGAGAATTTTCCTAAGCTTACAATTGAGATTGAAGCTTTAAACAAGACTCTTGAAGAGAAAGCTAAAATTGAAAAATACATATCTCTTACTGCTTCCAAGAAAGTCATTGATTCTTCCTCTTGTATGTTGCATGCTGAAGTTGAAACTATTGTTGGTAAGATACAAGAGGCTTTTAGAGTCAAATTTAAGGAGCAGTTGAATAGGATTGGAGAGTCCTATTGTGTGTCTTGTGAGGCTCTAAAAGTGGAAGTGGATCTTCTTAAGAGCAAACATGTTGAGGCAATCAATTCTAAAAAGTGCTCTAATTGTGGAGTTTTAGCAAAAGATAATGATTACCTCAAAATGACTCTTGAGAAGTTTTCTAGTGGGAAAAAGAAACTCAATTTGATTCTAGACCAATCCAAGGTGAGTGTGAAAAACAGTGGCCTAGGTTTTAAGTCCCTAGAGCTTTCCAAGAATCACCCACCAAAGATTGCTAGAGTTGTGAAAGGTGGTCTGGTTGAGCAAGAACCTCCTAAGACTTGAAAGGTTGCTTTTAAATCTGCAGGTTCTGCTCAAACTCTTTCTAGCAAGAAAGGTGCTTCTGTCTCACCAGTACGGACCCCTCAAAAGGTCAAGTACCATTGCACCTTCTGCAAGAAAGAGGGCCACACTGTTGAGTTTTGCTTCCGGAGAGCAAAGATTGAGAGGAAAGAGAGAATGAGCACTTTGAGATCCATTAGAGGAGTCTTTTCACTAGCTGTAGTCTCTAGAGCCAGGCAGCTTATTCATCGTACCACATATAGGCCTAGGTTTGTAGAGAACTTTGTTGTCTCCTTTGGTGGGTCCAGGCAGCATCTTGATTTAGGATATCGTGAGGAGAAACCACGGGTAGCACTTAGATAGGGGGAGTATCGGTCTTTTGGTAGATCGTTTTGGAGAGGTCCAGGTGGTGCTCGTGGGCATTCTTATGATTTTGTGCCTGATCATTTTTCTGCTGCTTCTTTTGCTATTCCCAGGCATCGTGCATCTCAGTACTGGACAACTAAATCTTTTATCTCAAATCCCAGTACTGAGGCATGGATGTTTTGAGGGAATTTACTCTCTTTGCATTCATTGTATTATAATGCATTTTCATTTCTAATGTCTTGCATTGTTTAATAAAACTTGTGGAGCTTTGAGTATTATCCTTGTATGGCTTGATTTCATACTCTATACCTTGTCATTTCAAGTGATAGTCTGCTAGACTTCTTTTATGGCTCTTCTTGTTTAGCTTAGCTTTTGCCTTGCTAGCGTTATATCTGTGAGCAAATTGAATCAAATCATGTCTTGTTGGATCTTGTGACTAGTTTTGCTCTAGTGATCCTCTTATGATTCTTGCCATGTCATATAGGTTGAATTGACTCTTGAACTTTTTTTACATGAAAATGAGCTTTTTAATTTCTTAAGTCAAGCAATTGAAAAATGAGATTTTCTGTGCGAAAAAACTGATCTCACCAATCTTTTGTCATGAGACGGCTTGCCATTGCACTAGGCATGAACTCAGGGGGAGTTTTGGATGACCTAGACCACTCTTTTAAGCTTATCGGTTGAGATGGTCGCGGCAAGGCTTGAGATCTAGCACAGTGAAAAAAATCCTTTTTAGGAAAATGCTCAAAATGCTAAGTGCTTGAGTTTTGCTTCAAAATTATACTCTTAATGCTCAAAATGCCTCAGTTCTTGTTTTGAGTCTCTTTTTACTTATAGACGTGGCTTGACTCATTTTTTGTTGCGTTTAGTGAAACTTTGACATTGAGCAACCTTTCATGGTTTTAATTCTTTTAATCTCAGATTACTGCTATTTTGGTTTTAGCTTTGCAGTACATGTTTTGCCATGATTGAATATAGCTTCTACTCTTTATATGGCTTGGTATAATAATTGTACTGTCAACTTGGATAATGGTCATGGCTCCTTTTATTAAATTTCAAAAATAAAGTCATTTCTTCATGCTCTTTCTTTTCCCTTCCATCTTGATGAATTCATTGTCAAAGGGGGAGAAGTATTGAAGAAAATGATGTTTTGTAGCTTTTGATTTCATACATAAGGTTTCATATAAAAGAACACATATAAAAAAATGAACCTTTTGAAAATTTGTGATCATAGTGAGTTGAGTCTCTGGGTTTTATTGCCTTTTTCTGATTTTAATTGCAATTGAAGAAGACTCACAATGATCAAAGGTCAAATAGAACATTTTGTCTTTCATATGGACCTAAGTGAGATTTTTGGCTACTTTCTGGAATTTGAATCCTTTTGTGCTTTCATTGCCTTATCTCACTTGCTTATACTATTCTGAAGCCAACTTGGTCGGTTCCTAGGCTTTTTCTTGCTTATGGACCAAGTTGTGCCTTTATGCGAAAACGGCGATTTGTTTTACTTTTCAATTCAAAAAACTACATTTTCTGGGAAATTGCCAATGTGTTCATCAAGGGGGAGATTGTGGATATCGTAAGGATATGTGCACGATCTCAGGATGATGAGTCAATTGGCAATGGCTTTGTTGGTTTGTAAAATCTCGCGTTTTTGGGGTTTGCTTCAGTCTGTCAGACCACAGGCGGTCTGACCGGCGATGTTGGGCGGTCTGACCGCCCGTGGAGAGGTCGGACCGGCCGTGGGTGCCGGTCGGACCGGCCTGACCTAAAAGTGGTTTTTAGAGCTGAGCCAAAAATAGGTTGTGTAGGCAAGTGAGGGGAGTCTCCTGGAAGTGGTCACATCATTTTTGGAGCTCCCAGTCAAAAGTTCTATTCGTTTGAAAATTCCAGAAGGTTTCGGATTTTCAAGTTAGAATTTTGGCTAAGTCCTTTCGGGCGGTCCGACCGCCGTTGTGGAATCGGTCCGACCGGCCTGGAATCGGTCGGACCGGTGATGTGGGGCGGTCAGACCGCCGTTCACTTGAAGGTGAGCCTTCTTGGCATTGAGTTGATTTGAATGTGTTTATTGTATGAACTTCAATGCTTTATTGTTGCATATTGCATTGCGGAGCTAACATGGGTCAAGTTGTGAAGAACTTGTTCCCGGAAACGATTTGTTTGTCTATTCTTTGTGCGGTGGCTTGCAGGTCAACGACGTCAGCGGTGAGGTGGATCGGGACTACGCTTGGAGAGCCGAGGTCGAGCGATCATGGATGCCGAGTGAGGTCGTGTGACTCAAGCATGGTGCGAGAATGGGCAAGATGGATCGAGCGGGTAGTTCGTGCGGTTTGGTTGGATCGGCGGTGCGGAAGTCGGTGCAAGTCTCCAGGAGTTTCCGATGGGATTCGGACGGGAGAGTCTTGCCGACAGGATGAGAGCCGCTGATCAACCTACACGTGTTGAAGCAGGCGATTGCTTCAATAGTTATGTGTGTGTGGGTCCCATGTGTGAGTGGGTCCCAAAAGTGAAACCCTAGGCTTCTCCTATAAATAGAAAGGGGGAGATGTAAAACCCCTTGAAGCATTTGGAGCCCTCTTCCTTTTTCTAGGGTTAGGAGAGGAGAGGAGAGGAGAGTTAGGGTTTGGAGTTTGTGTGTGCTCTTTGTTGAGCTCTTGTCCTCTTTGTTGGAGTGGCTTTGTAAGCATCTTGTGAGATTAATCAATCTTGTGATGCTTGCTTGAGAGATCAATTGTCTTCTTTGTGTTCTTCTCTCTTTTGGATGAATTTGGTGCTTCCTTGATTCAAGTGGTTAAGCTTGGTCTCTTGACCTAATTTCTCTTGCTTTGATGTGTGGGAATACTCCTAGAATCCTCTAGACAATCAACCCCCACAAGCAAGTCTTGAATCAAAGATTTTCATATTTCTAGGGTTTGTGCACTTCTTTGGTAAAACCTTGAGAGATCGATTCTACGAAGTGGATCTAAAGGATCGTCGCTAGAAATAGGTCTCTAATATCCTTAGGGAGGTGTGCTCCAAATTTGGTCAAGTTTCATTGGTTGAATCAAAAGTTGGACCAAATTTCGTTTTGGGTTTGGGCATTGATTTTCAGTACTGGACTAAATCGGTCTGACCGGTTTTACAACGGCGGTCCGACCGCCCGCTTTTCAGATCCGCTTCGATCTTCTTGGGTCGAACCGATATCCAACGGTCCGACCGCCAGTTAGTAGCCGGTCCGACCGCTCGTTAACTGTCGGTCCGATCCGCCGATCTCGGCCGGCTCGACGCTGTACCACCGAGCAGTGAGTTCAATTCACCACATTTGTGTCGTGTGGTTAACGGGGTTATCGAATTCAGCACAAGGCTTCCACTGTGCGCTTACTGATCTTCTTAGCTTTCATAGCTAAAGGAGTAAAGTTCGTGTTGAATTTGATTTAGGCGAGAAAGTTAAGAAAGTGCCTATTCACCCCCTAGTCGCCTTTGCGGTCCTACATATGCCATAATGAACAGAGTCAAGCATATAAGCAGAATAAGAAGATTTATTTATTGATGCAGCATCAGTATTGTCAATAGTACATAGTTTTATCATCCCATTACATAAATACCTATTTCCTACAAATACACCACCACGGGTCAAGATTAACTTGCCCGATTCATACACAGTTTTGATACCCGGCTTCCCAAGAAGATCACCACTTACAAGGTTTCTGTTCATATCTGGCACATAAAAGAACGTTCGCCAACGTAATCTTCTTTCCAGAAGTGAAGTTCAGTTCGATGCTTCCTTTCCCATGCAGTTTAGGCTGATTTTCATTTCCCATCTGTATTTCTTGTCCATCGGTTGCATCAACATAAGTCTTGAATAAAGACTTATCATAGGAAACATGAACAGTGGCACATGTATCATACCACCATCCAGGAATTTTACCTTGTACCACCATGACTTCACTCACAGCAGCGATGATCTCATCATCATCCATTTTAGTTGCTCATGCTGTATTTTTGTTATTTGCACCCTTGTAATGCCTACAGTCACGAGCAAAATGCCCGTTCTTGCCACAAACATAGATACTTTTTCCTTATGCGCTTTTCTTCTTAAAGCACCTTTGTTTTTATTGGATCCGATATGAAAACCTTTATTTCCACCTTTCTTGTTAGGCTTGTTACTTACAACATTTTCCTTGGAGGAACCGGCGTTAAGATTGATATTTGCCATTTTTTTTCTCTTACCCTCGATTCCTCTTCGATTCGAAGGTGCTTCTGAATTTGTTCCAAGGAAAGATCATCAGAATTATGGAGAAGTATTTTCTTGTAGTTACTCCAAGTTGGTGGCAATTTTGCAACAATTGCACAAAGCTGAAAAACTTCAGGAATATCAATCTTTACTGCCTTCAGTTTATTCACTATCACTTGTAACTCGTGTACTTGAGAAAGATGGGATTTATCATTATTCATTTTAAAGTCAAAGTACCTAGAGATAAGGAACTTCTTTGTACCTTCCTCCTCTGCTTTGTATTTGCTCTCCAGAGCATTCCAGATATCTCTTGCCGACAGCGTGTCGGTGTAGAGATCATGCAGACGGTCGAAGAGGCTGTTGAGAATGTGTCCACGGCACATCAGATCATCCATATTCCTCTTTGTTCTCTCTGCCTTTCGTTCGTCGCTGTCGTTCTCCTCGGGCGCTGGTACTGGAAGAAGCGCTAGATCAAGAATGTTGAAGAGCTTCATGGTCGTGAGGAAGAACTTCAACTTGTCCTAGCAGCGGATGAAGTTCGTGCCGTCGAAACGATCAAGTCGCACCATGTCTTCATTCATGAACTTGATGGCGGAAGTAGAAGCCTCTGACTCCATAATTATCGCTTTAGATTATTAGGAATTTTGTGGAGTATAAGGCTTCAATCACGCCAGAAGCACTTTCTTAAAGCAATTAATTGCACCATGTTAAAATGCTTCGAGGGTCTACTGCAAATAAGTTAGCAGGATAAGACAAGTCTAGATGAAGTTTGCACCAAAGCAAAGTGAAAGCACGTCATGAACAGAACAAGAGAATGAGATTATGAAGTGCCTCTCAAAATCTGAAGGACATCTCCTTATATAGAGTTTGAAAGGATGCGAAATGAAGAGACGTGACTCTTCGAATGCACCCTCCTATGAAAAGATGTGAAATGAAGAGACATGACTCTTCGAATGCATCATTTTACGAAGAGACATAACTTGTTGTTTGAAAACAACTTCCAACATTAAATACGTCATCGCAACTTCATCGGATTAGTTCTCATTGTTGCTAGGAAAGAGACATGTAAACATTGTGTTGGTGTGCCTGTACGAGGCCACATAGCTAGGCCGATCATGTGGAATTTTACATCACTGCATTAATTCAGCACTAAGGCAGAGATCGATCGTAGGATTACTTCATGCATGCTGGTTCCAGAGCATGAAGAAAAACGATCGATCGAGTGGATATATTGTTCATTGTGCATGCAAGCACAAAAGAGCACGCGAATGAAAATACATGCATCCATGTATCGACCATGTATCTGCACTTTGGGACTAGGAAGGAGGCAACACAAGGCAGCTCCTGAAGATCACCTTGGACGAGATCCTGCACCTATTCGATCCCATTATCGCTATATCAAGCACATGCAAAGAATTATCATCCTCCTCCATCCAGTAGACATAATTGGCCGGCTGCAGCCCGAACCTGCCCTATTGCGGTGCACCCTCTGACCATAAATATATGATGTTTGAGAAAACGTGTAGTCAATTTTTCTTAACGTTAACCACTAATATATATATATATATATATAATTATTTCTATTGGTCATGTGAAAATGATATCATTAGATTAACAATGAAAAATATTTTCATAATATAATAATTTTATAAATATATTTATATGAAAAGTAATAGTCAAAGTTGTAAGTTGATTGACGATGGTTTTCAAGGCCTTGTGGTACCGTTCTTAGTCGAGTGCAACAGCCGAGAATCAACTCGCGAAGATCTACAAGGCCCCCTTTCTGAACTTTGATACAAAGGTTAGGCATGTCCTGCAAGGTGAGTGTAACAAGCATAGGAAAACTGCCTGCTTTGAAGGTTATGCGCTTCTCATTGTATGCATCGACGAGACTAAGATGTAGCAGCCTGGGAAGTGAGGAGAGGAATCAAATTGAATATTCATTGATTCTAGATGTGCACAAGTGGAGCCGTATGAGGTTACTGGGGGAGCAGAACCATGACGACATTATTCCTCTTATTAACTTCCCAGTTAATGCTGGTTTTCGTAGCTTCAGACCTTCGGTGGTGGTGGACAAATTAACACTAAATCTAGTGTTACTGTAGAATCCCTGCTGGCAATTCCCATCGCAGGTGCAAGAGACATCTCATGCTAGAGATTGAGGACAAATCAGTTAAATTGCTATCATCCACACTTGACAGCTCTAAGCTCCTCTCATCTTTTTTTCTCGAGATAATGGAAGAAAAAACCTCTCCTAGCCTTTGTATCTAAGAATACACACAATCCAAAGTTTATTATAAATACTGGAAAATCCTTAACCAGGCTAAGCAGTAGCCCTATAAACCATAATGAAGTGGCAAAACAACACCGCAAAAACACAATCCAACGGCAAATCAAAAGTCGTATAAACAGTAAACAACCTTAAGAAAACAAACAATGATATAAAAGTGTGTCAAACATTTCGAAACCTATTACATAGCTGGCACCCATTCTTGATGAAGATCTCTCTTGTAATGACCTCCAATGCTTTGCTCCCAGCTACCAAAGTCTCTCTCCTTCCATGGCATTGCAAAGCTGACCAAGTGTGGATCCAATGGTATATCTGAATATAACCTGCAGAGGATGATCAATAACTTTCTTGTCGAAAATGATAGCATTACAACATAACCAGATAGACCAGCATAGTGCAGCCGCCCCCACCAAAATAGTTTCTTTTAAATCCGAATTGACCTACTAACCAGTTTCCAAATATATTTCAAATAGTATTAGGTCTGTTAAGATTAAAAGCAATTTGAACTATGCGCGAGCAAAGCAGACAAGCGACAATCAAAAATAAATGTTGTATAGTCTCCTTTTGATCACAAAAACAACAATTTGTGTCACCTCTCCAATTCCGTTTTAAAAAATTATCCTTAGTCAAAGCAACTCCTCTACAAAGATACCACAAGAAATTTTTTTATCTTGAGGGGCACTTTAACTTTTCATTACTTTTTACATCGAAAATGACAATTGGTGTCATCCAAAATAGCATACATAGATTTGACTAAAAATTGCCTATTCCTATGTAAATTCCATCGAACCGTATCCTTAGCCATCGTAAGATGAGCATTAGCTACTTCGCCATGAGATTATTGAAAGCAAACAAATTTGGGCCAATAATCGCTCTCCTAAAACTCAAATTTAAAGGCAAAGTCCCTAAAACATCTGCAACCAAAACATGTTTCTTATGGACTACCTCAAACAAAGATGGATAAAGTTTATAAAGAGGCCGATGTCCAACCCAAATGTCCTTCCAAAATCTGATTTGTTTCCCAATCCCAAGATTAAAAGAACAACGTTGAATAAAATCATTCTATACCTGCATCAATCCCTTCAAAAAAAATGGGAATCCCCATATTTACTCTCAACTTGAGAGACAGACATATAATTCAAATACTTATTTTTAAGCAATTATTGCCAAACCTCTTCCTCATTCAAAAGTTTGAACAAACATTTAGCTAAAAGCCATTTATTTTTTATCTCGGGGTTATGAATTCCCAGACCACCTTGGTCCTTGGGCCTACAAAGAAAATTCCATTTAGTCAAACTATACTTTTATTTAAGGTTGTCACTCTGCCAATAAAATCTGGACCGAAAAAAATCCAATTTTTTAAGGACCCCCTTGGGTACCTCAAAGAAAGAAAGCATAAATATAGGAATGTCACTCAAAACTGAATTTATAAGTACTAGTTTGCCACCAGTAGATAACTTTTTCCCTTTCCAATTGCTCAACCTTTTTTCAAAGTGATCTTCCAAACCCGTCCATTCATTATTTCTTAGCCTTCTAAAATGAATCGGGATACCCAAATATTTAAAAGGAAAAGAACCCCTCTCACATACAAATATCTCTAAGTATCGAGATTCAAATTTTTTTGCTTCTCCACAGTAAAAGAGCTCTCTTTTATGAAAATTAATCTTTATACCAGAAAGTTGCTCAAACGCACAAAAAATAAGCTTCAAATTTTTTTTCTTGATCAAAATTGTGATCCATAAAAAGAATAGTATCATCAGCATATTGAAGGGTTGAAAGACCATCATCAACCAAATGCGGTATTACCCACTAACATGACCGTCATTCTTAACCCTTCCAATCAAAATGGCTAACATGTCCGCGATAATATTAAAAGAGAATTAGAGACAGAGGGTCCCCCTGCGTAAGCCCTTTCTTGGTTTGGAAATAAGACCTAATACTATCGTTAATTTTAATCCCTACACTACCACTTGCAACAAAATTTTCAATCCAAGCACACCAACTAGGAGAGAAACCCTTCATTCTATGATTCCATCTAATTTCTTCTTATGAAGCTCATGGATTGTTTCATGTAAAACAACTACCCCTTCCATAATATTTCTCCTTGGCATAAAAGTCATTTGAGATGGATGAACAATCTTTTAAGCAATGCACATAAGACGATTAGTATCTACCTTAGTAAAAAATTTAAAACTCGCATTTAATAGGCAAATCGGCCTATATTATTGTATTTGTCGTGCATCTTCTTTTTTTGGAAGTAAATAAATGACCCCAAAATTGAGCATAAAAAGTGGTAAATTGCCTCTATGAAAATCTCGAAAGAGAGCCATCAAGTCATTTTTAATATTGTTCCAAAAAAACTTGATAAAATTCACTATAAAGCCATCTAGACCAAAGCTTTATTATGCTCCATTTGAAAAATTATATCTTTCACTTCCTTTTGAGTAAAACCAGCAGTAAGATAGTCATTTTTCAATTTTTCTTGAGGTATATCATTCGTGATAGTCTCAACCATGAAAAAGTGGTTGGTATCAGGCTGTCCAAAAAGACCTTTATAATAAGCTGTGATGTACTGCTTTAAATGGACATCACCCGAAATAATAGCCTCCTATTCGAATTGAAAATTTTGTTGTTTCCTATGCTTACCATTGGCAATCAAATAAAAATACCTAGTATCACTATCTCCTTCAAGCAAATGCTTCGTCTTAGCCCGTTGATACCATTTGATTTCTTCCTCTGGCAGTAAATGGGCAAGACTCTCATTAGAACTATGTTTAAGATTAATTTCAAAATTAGATAACCTTGTATACTTAGCTTTCTTATCAAGAATATCAATGATATGCAAAAGACGTTTTTCTCTAGCTTATACACACTAACGAGGATCTAATAATCCTTAATTAATTATTTATCTGCTTGCAAGTATACCCCTTACTGTCCATAAGGGATAAACTTAACCAAGTGGTCGCAAGTCTTGCTACGATCACCCCCTGGTCGTAGACCTTTCTACTACCAGTCTCTAGTCATAAGCTTTTCTACAACCCGTCTCTAGTTGTGACCATTCTCTACGAGCACCTTGTGGTCGTAGGTTTCTCCGCAACTACCCTATAATCGATTGAGCTTACAAACATGTGGTTCCAGTCAATTAAGGAGTCTTGTGCACCATGTTTAAACACACGGGGTATTAAGTAGTTAATATACGCTGTTATTCTCTGGAATAATTGCACGTATTATATCTCTGTCTCTAATAATAACCATATGGCGACGTGTAGGGGTTATCTCTCTGATAGTAACCTCCATCAACCGGTTCATCATTTGGAACGTTGAGACATCTTTTGGTTTGGAGAAACTGCCACCTCTTTATGGACCAAGGGCCAAGGGCCAATTTTTTATTGCCTATTTTGACCTTTTTTATTCTATTTCCAAAAATGACCTCGACCAAAAACTTTCGAAAAAAGGCCCCTTTTCTCAGTGTTGTTAGAGCTGGTGCTTAGGTATAACGCCTCAACACGAGATTTGTGCCACATTGGCCGGGAGGAGAGGCAAGTCTGATGCGGCCGTATGGTCAGCACTGACGTCCGCGCTAAGCCCGATGGCGCTATGCTGTGGCATCTAAACCCTGTGCGGAGCCTGGACGTTCAAGAGGAGACAAAGCTCAGCGTTGCACCGCCTCTCTCCTCCCTTTCTCCTATCCACCTCATATGCACTGAAATCAATCGATTTCTTGTCTCTCCCATTCCCCCAACCCCACCACTTTTATCACTTGGATTTGGTTAATTTGGTCAAATTTGGAGCAAACCCTGGATTAGAGGTGGCCTCCAAAATACAAAAATTAATCTCATGAGTAGTTGATTTTGGTTGGGATTTGGTATCTTTGGATGGTTCGCATGGCAGGAACTCCGATGGCTGGCTAGTTTTTGTCATTTTTGTTGTGTATTCTAGGTTGCTTTGGATGAAACAGATATGGGTTTGGCTTAAATCGTTAAAATTCATATGTAAATCGTAGCAACTCAGCCTAGTTCGTGTTTTTGTTGGGTATGAATATTATGTATGTGCTCATGTGGTAGTAGTTATCATTCCATTTTGTTGATGTAGGTATGGATAATAAATCGTTAAAATTAGGTCATGTTGATGTAGCTTGTTAATATTGTAGACGAATGTATGTTGCATGACATCGTTAGAATTTTTTTGGATTGATTGGTCCGTGTGCTACAATTTGGTTGCTCGATCGCATGTTGATTCAATTTAATCGATCAATTTGGGTTAGTATTACATATTGTCTTATTGCTCCTATGGATGAATGGCATATTTGTTAAGTTCGGTTGTTACATGTGTTCATTTTAGATGGATAGAATCGTGCATGTGCATCACAGTGTCATGGTGACGTACAATGACAATGGTGTCGAGTTGGTGGGCATGGCACTGAGCGTGTTGGTGTACGCCGCATGGCCCTCATTCGACGAGTTGGTGGCAAGTATAAAAGGGAAGTTGGGTGGACATAAGACGGGGTGGGTGTTCGGTTGGAGGGGACATATGATGTTGTTGTTGGCCTCGGTCGCTGGTGATGTTGCCAATTTTGTTGGAGCTTGAGTGAGACATGTACAAGGTGGTGGTCGTCGGGTCCCAACTCGAATCGCTCAACCTGGTGGCAGTCAAAGTTGTTGAATCAGAGCCACAGGAAGCGGGCTTTGATATCAATTGTTCTCCTAGCGTTTAGGATGATGACAAAAAAGTTGTTACTTGTCACCAGCAGTTGTGGAGGATCATGGGCCTAACCTTCCCCTAATGCCTTGAATGACAACTTTGTAGAGCCCTTAGCACGGCGGAGCCCCGAGGTAGAGGCAGTTGGTGGACGGGTGGATCATTATGATGGGACAAGAGTCCCGAACGATTTGGGTGATAGAGTATTTGGTGAAATGACAGATGATGACGACACTACGAGCAACAATACGCATCCGACTCCGATGAGGATTGTTCGAAGGCGGTCTTGATGGGGGAGGATGTTGAAGTCTTTCAGAAGTTGTTTGGGTGTGACCCCCGAATCTCAATGTGCTGCTACGCCGACTCGAGTTGCCCTTGTGCATGTCACTACCGCGACAACTAGCCACATCCGCGACGCTCTTACAACTAGCACTCCATGTGGGTGCCCTACAGTGTTCCATTTTCGTCGTAGGGGAGTATGTCAACATACCCAGATAGATCTAAATCCACCATGTCGTTTTCATTCCAAAAGGCACACATATCCCCTAGTTGTAGTTCATGTGGTTGGTCCATGCTAGTTGCAATGTGTACCGTAGTAGTAGCCAAGCAACAAATGCACCTAAGACACCATGTACGCGCATGTAATTCCCTATTTGCTTGTTCAACTATATCTATCTTATGTCGTGTTCTTGCACACCACATGCCGACTATGTAAAAGTAAAAGCCTTATTACTTATCTCGTCTTCCATCAACTACATCGGGCTCTAAAATTTTATGTTGTACTCTACTCTCTTAATTCTAATGACATCCCATTTTCTCAATAAGAACAAAATAAATTATTTACCCATCTACATGTCCATATAATTACGAATTCAACAAACAGTTCGTAATAGATAAGATACACTTTGCCAGAAAAACCGTGTACACACAAACTCAGTGCCATGTTGGCAACGGAAGTTGATGTTGTGCCAAACCTCCGCGGCAATCTTTTATGGTGCTGAGACGTTATATCTCAGTGTTGTTCATGATGGGGCTGAGATAAGGGGCTATTTTTCGAAATAGTTTGTGACCGATGCTATTTTTAGAAATATAATATAAAAAAGCCAAAATAGGAATAAAAAAATAACCAAAGGCCACAGTAGGAAGCGCCCCATCATGAAGTAGCAAATGTGGTCCACTAGCTAGGTGGAACTAGCGTGTCACATGCCATCCCCCAAAACTTTTTCATAGAATAAGAGCACACTGATACTTTCGATCCTTCTTCAGCAAACGACGCGTAAACTAAGTGAAAAAAATATGGCTTCAGCCCTCAGGCGTCAACCGCGGTACACCGCACCGCGGTTGAACTTTGAGAAAGCAACTTCCCTGAATATTATCCGCAGAGGAGAGGGAAGCACTCGGCAGCGCTGAACGTTGACCACGACTGTACGGCTCCCCTCCCGGGAAGTCCTTTTAGCAGCAACAAAGGCGCGCAGCGATTGGCCATCGACGGGGTGGGCGACGTCAGAACGCGCAGCGAGACACGGGCCCCCACGTTTTCCTCGGTGACACTAACGCGACTCATATTTCAAAATCCAGCCGCGTATGGAACACCAACGGTCGTTTCGTCTCCAAAGCGCGCCGCGTTCCCCCCGCTTACCCCGTGTTTCCGTATATGGCAACCGCTCCTTTCTGGCGCTGCCCAGTGGGTACATTTTCGAAGACAAGCGATTGGCCGTTCCTTCCGAGAACCTACTGGGCCAAAATCTGATTAACGGACCGGATGTGATTACACCATACGTCGAAACTCTCTATATTATGGCATCTTTAATAGTGTATTTATTATCGTTTTTTAACTATGCAATACCAATAAAAAAATCTACGTAGAAGAGGGAGGAGGAGGAGAGAGAGCATATACCGTCTTTTCCTGAAGAGAATGTCGTGCACACGAAATAAGATATAATATATTAATTTACTCTAATTGATATGTGAATTTGTTTCAAAGAAAAATTATAAAATATAAATGCTGAAGAATGTGCTAAAGACTATATATTGAAAGCATTGCATCTAAAGATAATGTAACCTATGTTATGTTAGATTATCTCTAACTATTAGAGATAATCTTAGTACACCTCGTTTCGAGATGCAGCATACAATTCTAAAATACTTTCTCTAGGATATAAAGCTTATATATAGACTCAGTGATCTTTAATTTCCTGTAGCATATACTTTTTGACTTGATCCACATCTACGGATGTCCGTTATCAACAACATCCCTGGGCTCCATGTAGTTGGATTTGGATTGGTGCTCCGATGGTCATATCACTGTTGTAACCACAACCCGTTCGCTTCTCTCTTCTATGAGCACGAGAACCGAGGCATCCTCACGTACGGGGTTCACTGCCCCTTCAAAGTTCAGACCATCCCCTACTGAGTTTAAAATACGTCCGGTAGTGCAAAAAGTTGGACTGACAATCGAATCAGTTAAGTAGCCGTTTCATCGATTTATCGGTCTAACTGTCAGTTTGTATACGTATAAATAGTATATTTATTTATCATTATTTTTTTATAAAAATAGAGATTTTCTATTGAATACTGCAATCAATAAATCTTGAGAACAAGAGATTTATCATTAGACTTAAGTATGTATAGTTATAGCAACATCGTAGTTGTACTGTAATCGTCTGTAGAGTAATTATTCAGACCAATGGGGTGGAAAATACACTCTAATTCTCAATAAAACAACTAGTGTACAACAGTAGGGCACTCATATTTACATCTTTCCAACTTTACCTCTGAATTCACAATAAAATAATAAGAATGAGGGTATTTATGTCCTAAACAGAAACCGTCAGGTTCAGTGAAACCAGCATCGGTTCGCCAGTTTACTAAAAAAAACTGGTTGGTTTAGCCGATTTTCTCGGTCCAAATGCAACAAGGCATGTAAGAGAGGGGGTTTCCTTCATTCAATATACAACATTCACACATCTAATACATTTGGCTCCTTTCTCTCGGTCCCCTCGTGATAAAGGGTATTCGCTACCCACTGTTTTGTCTTCGATGCTACAATAGTTTGTGTTGGAAATATGCCCGAGGTAATCATAAAGATGATTATATGTCATTATGTTCATAACATTGGATAATATGTTATCTTGTTCCTAGAATAATATCAATAATAATATTTATTATCAAGTATGTGACTTGATTGTGAAACTCTATATTTCTGCGATGATTATTCTTAAACGTTCCCTGGTCGGAAACATATGAGAGTACATATGAATAGACTAGCATATATATTGGTTTATGACTATGTTTCACAGGTCATGGATATGGAGATATCAAACTAATAATATAGACACATGTTAGAGAACATAGTGTTGGAAAAGACACACCTTGAGACATTGTTGAGATTGTTATGATTCTATGTATCATTAGTTGGTCTCAAGCAATGATGATGTATAATCCTTAGACCTGAAATCAACATGATTTCCTACATGTGTAATAACACTCTTAGGGGTTGCCAAACGCTACTCGTAACTGTGTAGTTATAAAAGCAGCTTTCGGGTATACTATGAAATATGCGAGGGATGTGGTGGTGGATATGGGATTTGCCCCTCCTAACATAACAGGAGAGATGTCTCTGGGCCCCTCGTTGTGGTCAGATAAAGAAAGTGCATGGACATGCCACTAGTGGTCGAAGTGTCGACCACATGAAGTTATTCGACACTTGATCGAGAAAGTATTAAACAGTCCATGGATGACACAACATCTCACCTAGAGTTCAATCAAATATCGTGAGGCAAAGGGAGAATACACGAGAAGGTCTTTCAGTTCGATCAGATACGGACTAGTCATATGGAGATACAAGCTGGTCGTAAACTGGTCGAACATTGTCACTAAGTGGTCGAAACTTGGTCGTAAGGGGTTACGAATTGGTCGAGACCAAATATGAACTTGTCGTATAGTGATACGAGCTAGTCGTTAGTGATATGGACCTGGTCATAGATCATATTGCATTAAGGTTCGTCCGATATATTCTATATGTGTTTGGGAATCATTATGCGATGCTAGGTACTGCTAACGACTAATGGTCGAAAAAGAGTTTCTGAGTCATAACCGAATACACAAGAACCTATAGGGTCGCACACTTAAAGGGCTACGATTTGATTTGGATGGTGATCCGAATTCTTGTAGGCCACGATTCCAAATGGGCCTCAAGTACGAGACCCATCATGGATGCCTATATATATAGGGGTGGTGGCATAGGATGACGATGATCTTTTGGAAGAAATCCTGAAACCCTAACAGCCACGCCTTCCTCATACCACGCTGCCGACGCTAGCACTCTAGTGCGTGGTATCCCTGTCCCATACGTGTGGATACCTTGGAGGTGTTATTGCGAAGCATTAGCACTAAGACGATCCGCAACTCGTGACGATCACAAGACTCGGAGAAGAAGACGCGCGGCGAGTACGACTATGACTGCATCAACTTGCTACATCGACTCTACTTCCACTACGAGTCGGCGCGTCTAGTGGTAATCTCGTGATCTATTACTAGCGAAGGTTCCTTGGTTGCGTGGTAAAATTTTATTTTGTGCTATCGTAACCTATCCATAACCCTTTAGTTTGCACCGTTCGTGGGGATGGAGAAAAAAGCTATGTGAGAAGAGGAGCTGGAAATACCACTTTTCAAAGGAGCCACAGGCGTGACTCCCTTCAATCAGCAAGGAAGCGTGCCAGCCGAAGCCTCCACACAATTCACCTCGACGCAGCCCACAAGGCGCCAAAGCCCACTGGGCACAGAAACCCCCAAAGCCTCTGCACCGGCACCCCCTTGTGTCGGCCCCCTCGCCCGACCTCATCATCATGCGGCCTTCGCAAAGGATCCCACCTCGCACGGGCCTCGAGGCAAACACCTTTAGCGGGCAAGAACCACCTCGAGCGGCATCATCTCCAACTGAAGCCTCCACCCGAGCGACGTCGCCTCTGCCTCCAGCGCCGCTCGCCCGCGCGCCTCACCGGCAACCCCTCGGATCCACTCCATGCGGCCACGCACTCCGCCGAACTCGCCTCTGCGCGAGGCCCCTCGCGGACATACACTCCACCGCCTCGCCTCACACTCCGCTGACCTTCGGCGCCCTCACAGGCTCCCCTTCGCATGTCATGGCCACACGCCGGTCTTTAGCTCCCCCGCGCCCCAACTCGTCGGCTACCCTGGGGCCCCCTGTTGGTGCTATGCCCTAAAGGCAATCTTAAATATGATTGTATTACGTCTATGTTTATGAGTTATAAAATAAATATTATCATGTTCCTTGGATGAATTATCATTTATTATAGATTAACAAGTATGTGACTTGTTGGTAAAGCTCTATAAGCTATATGATGTCATTCTAAATGTATCACTAGTCGGGACATTAGTGACTTATCGATCATTACATGTATTGATTGATGACCATGTCTCACTGGTCGTAGATATGGGGATAATAAATCAATAATGTAAACACATGTTAGAGAACATGGTGTTGGATTGACCCACCTTAAGACACTATTGAAATTGTTATTGTTGGGATATAGGTAGACTACGCTAGCTGACAATTAAAAATTCTACTACGTAAACCAGGAAGCCACTGCAAGCAGCAAATCACAGATCGTTACCACCAGATGCGCAATGCAGTGGAAGAGGAGTTGTAGCAGCCTGGTCCAAAGAAGAGCAAATCGATGTAGTGGTCGTAGTGAATCATCCGACGTAGTTGATCGTCCAACGTAGTCGATCGTTCAGTGTAGTCGATCGTCCTCGTAGTCGATCGTCCAGCGTAGTCATCGCTGATCATCTCCAGCAACCGATCGTTTTCCTTGCAATATCACGGATCGTCCTCGAGCGCAACAGTAACCGCACTAGCGTCTCTACGGTATACACACGTCCAGGGCAAGAACGTTGTACGCTGGTGTGCTAGCACTAAGTCGCATGGGAAGGCTCTCTCAAGAAGATGGCGGCTAGAGTTTAGTGGAGCAATCACGTATCCTCATCTCCACTTCTCTCCCCCCAATAACCTCAAGCATCTTCTTATATAGTGCCCATGACGGATCCTATCCGAACACGTCTAACGAATTGTATATGTACTGGTTTATTCTAACTCATTAAGTCTGTGCCCCTGTAGGTTTATGTGTAGTTCGGTTGTGACTCGGAAACCTTTTCCAACCACGAGTCGTTAGTGGTACCTAGCAGGACATAACGATTTCTGAATACACAAAAATTATATCGCATGAACCTTAATGCAATATGATCTACAACCAGGTTCTATTTGGTTTTGACTAGTTCGTAACTCCTTATGACCACGTTTCGATCAACCTATGGCCAGCTCATATTTGGTCTCGATCAGTTCGTAACTCCTTATGACCACGTTTCGACCACTTAGAGATCATATTCGACTAGCCTACGACCAACTCGTATGTCCATACGACTAGTCCGTATCTGATCTAACTGAACGACTAGCATGTGTATTATCCCTTTGCCTTACGATATCTGGTTAAACTCTAGGTGAGATATAATATCATCCATGGACTGTTCAATACTTTCTCGATCGAGTGTCAGATAACTTCATGTGGTCGAACTCTTACACCACCAGTGGTATGGCCATGCACTTTATTTATCCGACCACATAGAGGGGCCCAGAGATATCTTTCCTGTTATGTTAGGAGGGACAAATCACATATTTGATCTGTCACATTCCTCTACCTGTTTCTTAGCATAGTAGAAATCTACCATTATGACTACAGAGTAGTCTTTGGCAACCCCAAAGTGTACTCTTACACATGTAGAAAACTATGCTGACCTTAGGTCTAAGGATTATACATCATCATTGCTTGAGACTAACTGATGATATATGAAATCATAACAATCTCAGTAGTGTCTCAAGGTGGGTCAATCCAACACCATATTCTCTAACATGTGTTCACATTATTGATTCAATATCCCTATATCCATGACTGGTAAAACATGGTCATCAATCAATACATGTGTTGGTCGATAGGATCACTGATGTTCCGACCAGTGACATCCGACCAGGAATATATTTAGAACAACAACATATAAGTTACAAGAGTTTCACCAACAAGTCACGTACTTGTTAATATTTATAACAGATGATTCATTCAAGGAACAGAATAACACTTATCCAATAACACATAAACATAGACGTGATACAATCATCTCTATGATTGCCTCTAAGGCATATCACCAACAGTTTCCCACTTGAACTAGAGTCAATCATATAAGTATCTTATACCCATTACTCTTCTGTGCGCCTCATGCTTAGGTTGCGGGAGAGGCTATGTCAATGGATCAGCAATATTTAAATCCATGTGCATTTTGCATATCTTTACATCACCTCTTTCAATAATCTCACGAATAATGTGATATCGTCGATGTTTGTGTTTGGACTTTTGATGTAATCTAGGCTCCTTAGCTTGTGCAATAGCTCCACTATTATCACAATAGAGATCCATTGGACTGGAAGCACTCGAAACCGCACCCAGTTCATTAATGAACTTTCTAATCCATACGACTTCTTTTGCAGCTTCCGAAGTCGCATTGTACTCGGCCTCTGTTGTAGAATCAGCAACTGTAACTCGTTTGGAACTCTTCTGGCTCATTGTTCCACCATTACGACAAAACACAAACCCTGATTGCAATTTGCATTCATCCTGGTCAGTTTGGAAGCTAGCATCGGTGTAACCATTTACGACCAACTCTTCCTCACCACCATACACAAGAAATGCATCCTTAGTCCTTCTCAAGTACTTAAAGATATTATTGACTACTATCTAGTCACCTTCACCTGGATCCGACTGATATCTGCTCGTAACACTTAGAGCATACGACACATATGATCGTGTATATAGCACTACATACATGATAGATCCAATAGCCGAAGTATATGGAATTTTACTCGTTTTGTCTCATTCATCAGTGGTCGTAGGACACTAGCTCTTGTTAAGATTAATGTTATGTGTCATGGGAAAGAAACCTCTCTTGGAATCTTGCATGTTGAACCGTTTTAACATTTTGTCTATGTACATATTCTGGCTTAATCCAATTAGGCTTTTAGATCAATCTCTATAGATCCTTATACTAGGAATATATGATGCATCTTCTAAATCTTTCATTGAGAAACTATTTCTTAATGAAGTTTTAATAGATTCAAGCATTGGAATATTATTTACGACTAGTAGTATGTCATCTACATACAAGATTAGAAACAAAAGCTTGCTCCCACTAACCTTCTTGTAAACACAAGGTTCTTCATCGTTCTTAATGAAGTCAAACTCTTTGACCACTCCATCAAAACGAATGTTCTAACTCCGAGATGCTTGCTTCAATCCATAAATGGATTTCTTAAACTTGCATACCTTTCTATCTTCCTTTGGATCGATAAAACCCCCAGGCTATGTCATGTACACATCCTCACTTTGGTTTTCATTTAGGAAATCCGTTTTGACATCCATTTGTCATATTTCATAATCAAAATATACAACAATAGGCAGAATGATTCGGATAGACTTAAGCATCGCGACAGGTAAATAGGTTTAATCATAATCAATAACTTGAATTTGTTTGAAACCCTTTACGACCAGTCGTGCCTTATGAATGTGAATATTTCCATCCATATCTATTTTTTCTTAAAAATCCACTGCAATCTATGGTCGTGACACCATCAGGTGCATCAACCAAGTTCTAAACTTGATTGTCATACATGTATTTTATCACGGATCTCACAGTTTTAAGCCATAACTCAAAGTCTGGGCCCATCATCATTTCCGTATAAGTTTTAGACTCATCATTATTCAATAATAAAACACCATGCTAATACCTTATAGGCAATTGACATGGCCTTTTTTATCTATGTAGGGATGATGCCTCATCTACAGGTTTAACAACATCTTGTTCATCCTGTAGAGGTTCAGTAGGACTTGAAATATTTTCATATGGTTCCTAAATTTTTTTGAGTTGCACCTTGCTCCCACTGACTCCTTTGGAAATAAACTCTTTCTCCAAGAAGATACCATTACGGGTAACAAACACTTTGTTATCAACCCGATTATAAAAATAGTATCCTTTAGTTTCCTTATAATACCCCACAAAAAGCACTTATTTCCAACAAGATTCATCAATAGAGCATGGCCATAAAGCATATCTTCATAATAAATTGAACAACAATTGTTCTTTATTCTGACTCATAACCTTCTGCTCCTAAACATGAACCATAAATAATATTTTGCTTAAGGCAGGAACATAATAACAATTATTTAATTCCATAACTAATCCTGAGGGTAAAGTTAATGGTAAAGTATTACTAGCTAATGCAGCAACTCTTACTCTATTGCCCACACGAAGATCAACATCTCCTCTTGCCAAGATTCTACTTCTTATCCGTCCCTACATCGAATTACAAATATGAGCAACCGATCCGGTATCAAATACCCATGAACTGGTCAAAAAAGAGGCAGGATTAATTTCTATAATATTTATACATGAACTGGAAGTCTTACTTCTCTTGTTCTTTTTCATCTCTACTAAGTACTTCTTGCAGTTTCTCTTCCAATGGCTAGTCTCATGACAATGGTAACATTCTGATTCAGGCTTATGACCCAGCTTGAGCTTCTTAAGCTTAGCCTTGAGACTCTCGATCTTATTTTGAGTGTCTCCTTGCCCTTTTCCCTTTCCCTTTAACTTACCCTTCTTCTTGAAGCTAGTAGTCTTTTAAACCATCATCACATGATTAGAACTTTTCTAGATGCTCTTCTCAGCACCCTTAAGCATGTCATGCAACTCGGTCATTGATTTCTCTATGCCATTCATATGAAAATTCAATATAATAGGTTCAAAGCTCGCATAGAGCGATTGGAGAATCACATCAGTAGCCAATTGTTCGCTAAGGGTAAAACCAAGCTTTTCCAAACTCTCAATGTGACCAATCATTTGATCACATGAGGACTGGCCGGGTTACCTTCTAACAGTCTATAAGAAAACAATGCCTTAGAGGTGTTAAACCTCTCTGCCCTTGCTTGATTCTGAAACATACTCTTCAGACCTACAATCATATTGTAAGCGGTTGTAGTATTATATTGCTTCTGAAGCTAAGAGTTCATGACCGCAAGCATTAGGCAGTGCACATCGACTACGTGATTGCAATGCTTCTTGTAAGCTTTCTTATCAGCACGAGGACCATAGGCACTTGGTTTTACAGGATAAGGACCCTCTAGAATATATTCATTCTTTTCTTGTTTGAGAACAATTCTCAAATTATGAAACCAGTCAATGAAGTTTGTATCATTCAATTTTTCTTTCTCAAGAATAGATCGCAAGTTAAAGGTAGGTGCAGAAGAAGTAGTAGGTGTCATGATCTACAACAGAAATATATCTAAAGATTCAATACTATGGTTATGTAAGATCTTCTATTAAACACTCATATTGGTGGTCGTGTTCGACCAGTCTACGACCAGCTCGTATCTCTATACAACTAGTCTGAACTTGGTCGTATCACTATACAACTAGTCTAGACCTGATCGTATTACCACACAACTAGTCTGGACCTGGTCGTATCACTATACGACCAGTCCATACCTGGTCGAAGTTGATCATCAACAGTCAATAAAAGATGCTCCCACTATATGTTCTAAACCATGTTTCCCTCAAACATCATATAGTGAGTTCAAGATTCACAAAACCATTAAGTCCTAGTGAGTTATGGCATCACCGCTACAAACCTAGTGATTTTAGGTAGGCAACTTCTTGTCAATCATATCACATATGACTCTTGTGCATTGGCGGCATCTATATGCCCCAACAACCAATAGTACCATGCACCAAGACCCAAAATTATTTTGATAGCCTTATTAAGTTAAACCAACACTATGCATATAGGTGTCGCAGCAATTGGAAAGGCATCAAATTAACTTAATTTTTCTTGAGTGATACTATTCTACCATGCTAAAACATCTAATGATAAAACATGATCAAATAGCGAGATAAGAATAAACATTCACATATAATCATATTAAACTGTGAAATAGTATGGCCCTTATCATGATTATTAATGGATACTATTGAGATTGTTTTTATTGGGATACAGGTAGGCTACGCTAGCTGGTAATTAAAAAAATTCTACCATGTAAACCAGGATGCCACCAGATGTGCAATGCAGCAGAAGAAGAGTTGGAGCCGCCTGGTCAAACCAAGAGCACGTCGATGTAGTGGTCGTAGTCAATCGTCCAACGTAGTCGATCGTTCTCGCAGTCAATCATCCAACGTAGTCGTCGCCGATCGTCTCCTCCCGTAACCGATCACTTTCCTTGCAAAGTTGCAGATCGTCCTCGAGCGCAACAGCAACCGCAGTAGCACTTCTACAGTATCCACACGTCTAGGGCAGGAATATCGTACGCTGGTGTGCTAACACCAAGTCGCATGGGAAGGCTCTCTCAAGAAGATGACAACTAGGGTTTAGTGGAGCAATCACGTATTCTCGTCTCCACTTCTCTTTCCCTAGTAGCCTCAAGCATCTCCTTATATAATGCCTATGACGGATCCTATCCGAACACGTTTGACGAATAGTATCCGTACTGGTTTATTCCAACTCGTTAAGTGTGTGACCCTGTAGGTTCATGTGTAGTTCGGTTGTGACTCGAAAACCTTTTTCGACCATGAGTCGTTAGTGGTACCTAGCAAAACATAACGATTCTTGAATACACACAAATTACATCGGATGAACCTTAATGCAATATGATCTACGACTAGGTCCAATTTGGTCTCGACCAGTTCATAACTCCTTACGACTAGGTTTCAACCAACCTACGATTTAACTCATATTTGGTCTCAACCATTCGTAACTCCTTACGAGAATATTTTAGCCGATTAGAGATCATATTCGACCAGCCTACGACCAGCTCGTATCTCTATATGACTAGTCCGTATCCGATCGAACTGAACGACCAGCTCGTATATTATTCCTTTGCCTCACGATATCTAGTTGAACTCTAAGTGAGATCTAATGTCATACATAGACTATTCAATACTTTCTCGATCGAGTGTTAGATAACTTCATGTGGTCGAACTCTTCGACCACCAGTGGTATGGCCATGCACTTTATTTATCCGACCACATCGAGGGGGCCAAAGATGTCTCTCCTGTTATGTTAGGAGGGGCAAATCACATATCCAATCAGTCACATTCATCCACATGTTTCTTAGCATAGTCGAAAACTACCTTTATGACTACCTAGTTACGGAGTAGTTTTTGGCAACCCGAAAGTGTACTCTTACACATATAGAAAACCATGCTAATCTTAGGCCTAAGGATTATACATCATCATTACTTGAGACTAACTGATGATACATGAAATCATAACAATCTCAACAGTGTCTCATGGTGGGTTAATCCAACACCATGTTCTCTAACATGTGTTCATATTATTGATTCGATATCTCTATATCCATGACCGGTGAAACATGGTCATCAATCAATACATGTGTTGATCACTAGTGTTCCGACTAGTGACATCCGACCAAGGATACATTTAGAACAACGTCATATAAGTTAAAAGAGCTTCACTAACAAGTCACATACTTGTTAATCTTTATAACATATGATTTATTCAAGGAACAAAATAACACTTATTCAATAACTCATAAACATAGACATGATACAATCTTCTCCATTATTGCCTCTAAGGTATATCACCAACAGTTATGATTTTGTGTGTCATTAGTTAGTCTCAAGTAATGATGATGTATAATCCTTAGTCCTGATATCAGCATAGTTTTCTACATATGTAATAGTATACTTAGGGGTTGTCAAACGCTACTCCGGGTAGTTATAAAGGTAGCTTTCGGGTATGTTATACAATAAGCAGATGAATAGAACTGGTTGGATATTGGATTTGCTCCTCCTAACATTACAGGAGAGATATATCTAGGCCCCTCGATGTGGTCGGATAAAGAAAGTGCAAGATCATGCCACCAGTGGTCGAAGAGTTGACTACATGAAGTTATTTGTCACTAGATCGATAAAGTGTTGAACAGTCCATGGATGACATATATCTCACCTGGAGTTCAATCAGATATTGTGAGGCAAAAGGAGAATATGCAAACATGTCGTTCAATCCGACAGATACGAACTGGTCGTAAGCTGGTCGTACATGATCACTAACTGGTCGACGAACTGGTCGTAAGATGTTACGAACTGGTCGTGACTCAATGTGAATTGGTCGTATGGAGATGTGAGTTGGTCATGAGTGATAAGGATCTGGTCGCAAATCATATTGCATAAGGTTTGTCCGATATAATATTTATGTCTATTCGAGAATCATTATGTCTTGTTAGGAACCGCTAACGACTTGTGGTCGGAAAGAAGTTTCCAAGTCACAACCGATTGTGTATGAACCTATCGGTACACACACTTAACGAGTTGGAATAAACGAGTTCGAATAGGATCTGTTATGGTCTTTTTATAAGGGGATGCATGGGGCTGTTGGGACGTAAGAGTTGCTCCACCGAAACCCTAGTCGCCATCTCCCCAGATGGCCTACTATGCATGTTGGTTCTAACACACTGGTGTACGGTGTTCCACCCCTAGACATGTGGATATCGTAGAAGCGCTGTTGTGGTTGCTGCTACGCTAATCGAGGATGATCCATGACCTACGCAAGGAACGTGATAGGTTGCTAGAGGAGACGATCGGTAGTGAGGACGTTGGACGATCGACTACGACCACTACATCGATGCGCTCAGCGATGGATCAGGCGGCTCGTACTCTTCTTCTGCTGCACTGCGGGTCTAGTGGTAACGATCTACGATCTCTTACTTGCATGGCTTTCTGGTTTACATAGTAGGATTTTTGAATTACCAACTAGTGTAACCTACCCGTATCCCTACACCCCCTCCCGGTGCCCCCCCTCGGACACCGTGCATGGCTTAAATGCCCCGATGCACACTAACTTACTCATGCGAGTGTGAAGTGTATAAATAAGACACCGTACATGGCTCAAATACCCCGATGCACACTAACTCACTTGAGCGAGTGTGAAGTGCATAAAAAAGACACCGAGCGGGGCTCAAATGCCCCAGTGCACACTAACTTACGCGAGTGTGAAGTGTATAAACAAGACACCGCGCGGGGCTCAAAAGCCCTGTTGCACACTAACTCATGCTAGGGTGAAGTGTATAAACAAGATACCGCGCATGATTCAAATGCTTAGGTGCACGCTAACTCACTCATGCTAGTGTGGAGTGTATAAATAAGACACCGCGCATAGCTCAAACACCCAAGTGCACACAAACTCACTCACACAAGTGTGTAGTGTATAAATAAGGCACCGGGTATGGCTCAAACGCCCTAGTGCACACTAACACGCCCATGTGGGTGTGGAGTGTATTAACAACACATCGCGCCCTCCCTACTCGCTTTGAAGGCCGTGTCTCGGTGACTAACGAATCTCCCACCTCGGAGGCCACACCTCGGCAGCGAAGCCTAGCACATCGTGCTCCATCGTGTCATCCCTAATCGCTATGAAGACCTTGCCTCGGCGACTAGGGAGTCTCCGGCCTCGGAGGCCCTACCTCGGCTGGGAGACCTCTCATATCGTGCTCCTTTGTCCCCTCCCTACTAGCTCCGATGGACGTGCCTCGGTGACTAGGGATTCTCCCACCTAGGAGGCCTCATCTCGACGGAGAGACCTAGCACATCGCGCTCTATCACGCCATCCCTAATCGCTTTGAAGGTCATGCCTCGACGACTAAGGAGTCGCCCGCCTCGGAGGCCTCACCTTGGCAGAGACACCTAGCACATCATGCTCCATCCCTAATTGCTCCGAAGGTCATGCCTCGACGACTAGCGAGTCCCCCACCTCGAAGGCCTCACCTTGACAGGGAGACCTCGCATCTCGCTAGCTTCAGACTCCCCAACGAGACCTATCAAAAAAAGGATGAGAGATAGCATTCGGCTTCGCCTCCCCCTTACTAACTTCGAGCTCTCTAGTGGGCCCTATCAAAAAAGAGATGGGGTGGCGCTCAGCTTTGCCTCCCCCTCGCTTGCTTCCGGCTCTCCAGCGAGCCCTATCAAAAAAAGGATGGGGGACGGCACTCGGCTTTGTCCCCCCCTCCCCCTCCCCCTCCCCCTCTCGCTAGATTCGGGATCTCTAGCGATTCATATAAAAAAGGATGGGGGACGGTGCTCAGCTTCACCTCCACTTCACTAGTTTTGGGCTCTCCAATGAGCCCTATCAAAAACAGGATGGAGGACAGCGCTCGGCTAGACCTTCCCCTCATTAGTTTCAAGCTCTCCAGCGAGCCATATCAAAAAAGGATAGAGGGCGGCGCTCAGCTACGCCTCCACCTCGCTAGCTTCGGGTTCTCCAGTGAGCCCTGTCAAAAAGGGATGGGGGATGGCGCTCGGCTTCACCTCCCATCGCTAGCTTCGAGCTCTCCAGTGAGCCCTATCCAAAAAGGATGGGGACTACTATTCCTGCTAAGCGCAAGCGCCTGGCTTGGGTCTTCACTGCGCGCCCTCACCACTCACTGTTCTTCAAAAGGTAGGGGGACGACACGACAACACCAACCCTTCGCGCCACTTTAGGTTATGTTATCTTTGAGTTCGTCTAAGCCATACGAGTCTACAAATTCGATGTCAGTTAGCTGATTATTTTGTTACCCATAGTTTGTCCTCTTGGATCGAGAGTGGCACTGTTCTTTCCCTTTTGCATGGCAACAGCCACCGCTCTTCTCTCTGAGCCACTGCAGATCGTAGAAGTCGTTATGATGCTGCGCTTCTCTCTAAGCCGCTGCGCTTCTTTCGCACTACGCCTCTGTTGCGCTTCTTCCGCACTGCCCCATACCTATGCTCGCGATCCTGATTTCCCTCCACGAGCATGCCCACGAAGGACGACGGGTGAAGAACCTTTCCTATGCCTATCGCCTCGTGGGCATGCCTATTTACCCAAGAATAATGCATCACATATTCGCAAAAGGAACCAAGTGTGATTATCAAGACTACACGAGTAAGCATGTGTATAGTATATGATGTTCCTGACAAACATTATGTCCATTACATTTATATTTCTACAAGGTCAGTAACTCAAAAGTATATACTTGGATAAATTTTGATCTAGAGCCTTGTTGTTTTAACATTTATGCAACTAAACGATGATGTTGACAAAAAGTTATGTTGTAGCTCTTCATCCAATTTAGTTCAGAAATAGGCACAACTAGGGATACTAATCAAAGTTCAACACTTAGCAGTTACTCCAACACCATAGAAAATTGAATCTGTACAAGTCGATATGGCAGTTTGTCATGTTATGTGCTTTTGCATCAAGAACTGCCCTCCTTGTACATAATAGCTTTCTTTCTAAGAAAGTGCATGCATACTTAAAATCAAGAAAACTCGCACATAGCATGCCAAACTGCAACATAACATACATTGAATATGTAATAGTAGTATGATTCACGAACTTCACCGAGAGGAGGGCGGATGCCTGGAGGAGGACGGACAAGCTTTGAGGCCAGCCGGGCGCCCTGCCGGGAGGAAGGAGTCGGGCCGACGTTGAGGAGGGAGATCTAAAGGAGGAGAGGAGGGCGCAGCCGTGTGGAGGACGGGGCAAGACCGCAAGAATAGCAAGAAAACTCACAAATCACAGATCCAAATGGGAGATGGGTGGAAGTGTGGGGCATGTACCTATTCAGGTGGTGGCAGCATCGATCTACCGACGGAGGTGTCATCGAGGATTGGCAACAACGTGGAGATTGGCGGTTGTCCTCATCTTTGAAGTCGCCGCTGTAGTGGACGGTGGTCGTCCTCATATTCAGCTCCTTCCTTGCGAGCAACGCAACGGTAGGGTGTCAGGGGGGCGACAGGCGGGCAAGCGGGAAGACAAGGGCGGTGAGGAGGGGCGGCGTGCGGTGGCTGGGCGTGAGGAGATGGCGGTGAGGAGGGGCGATGCGTGAGCAGGGGGTGACGACCAGACTAGAGGATGGGGGTACGAGGATGAAGGATCTAGACCCGCCGTTATGAGTTAATGGAATGTTTTGGTGATTAATAACAAATCCAAATATGATACTAACTTTCTTGTACAGTATTATTTTGTGGTCTCATTTGAATATAAAGGTAAAATTCAACAAGGTATGCAATCGACATCTTAATCTTATATATTGTTGCATTCCTCATATCTAAAATATAGGTTGAACTCAACCATAAGTTAAACTTGAATATGTGCATATGTTTTTATTACATATTTGTATATGCACACATTTAGGGGGTGTTCACTCTATATTTTGTAGTTTCATTAGTATTGATCCATATTCCATTCTCCACATATATTAAGGATCTTTACTTTGAAACAACATCCTTGAGTATATACAAAACTTGTGCAGTTCATATATACTCATGCTGTGTTACATTCAATTATCTATATTTAATCATGTGAAATTGGAGTGGTTATCATTAATTACCAATAAGGGAAAGATTGAAGTATCTTGTCCCCACCATTTTGTGATAATGGTTAGTTATGGTAACTAATGGTAATCACATTATGGAACTAACATTTTTCTTAAGTTGGATGAATAGGTTATGTTCCAGGATGATGAAGACATATCATCATGTGTTGATGATATTGAAGTTAAGAGCTTGCTATAAAGGATGCATTATGAGTTGATGCGTATCAAGAAGAAGAGATGATCATGAGTTGATCGTCGAGTCAAGAAAAGATCCATCATGTGTTGATAGAAGTCAAGCAAAGGATGCATCATGAGTTGATGCATGTCAAGTAAATGACCCGGACTTAAAGTAATGATGTGCGTCATCAAGCTTCAAGAAGATGTTCAAGGCAAATGTATGACTAGCTAGGGCTAAGGATGTGTTCCTAGTCTTTTACCGGTCTTGGCGTTTGGTTGGAAGACCGGATTGCTATTATAGGTTGTCGTACTATTAAGAGTGGTCTTAACTAATAGCTTGAGTTAGTCATGTGTTGATAGCTAATTGTGTTTGCTTTAGCTCATCTAGGTATGATGCTATTATTCGCAAATGTGTTTTGCAAATAGTCGAGGCTCATGCATAACCCTTGTAGCATGTGACTTTAGTTTGCAAATGTATTTTGTAAATGGTGTAAGTCCATGTACCTTATTCCTTATAGTGAGTATTCTAAAAGTTAGCAAATGTGTTTTGCAACTTGTTAAGAATATCACCTATATCCCTTGTTGGAATTGCACTCAAATGGACAAATGTGTTTTGCCATTTGAGCGAATTCAAAGTGCAAAGCTTCTGTGGTCTGACGGTCAGACCGCCGGTGTGGACCGGTCTGACCGGTGCTAAATCGGTCGGACCGCCATGTGTTGGGCGGTCGGACCGGTGGTCTCTTGAGCCGACTCCCTGTGCGGTAGTACCGCCGTTGAGAAAAAGGTACTACCGAAAATCGAAAGTACCGAGTTTCTCGCGGTACGTTTTTTCCCCAAAGAAGCACCTTTTTGAATACCGCTGATTTTCCTTGGGCGGTCTGACTAGTCAGCGGTGGTCTAACCAAGCAGCGGTCCGACCGGTCGGCAGTTGGTGGTCCGATCAGCAGAGAGTCCAACGGCTACTTTTATAGTCGTTGGCGCATGGGCGGTCCGATCAGCCATTAGTTGGCGGTCAGACCGGCCCCCCTCTCTGATTCGATGGAATCTTTCCTCCAACGGTTAGTTTTTGTGTGTGGGTATAAATACACACCTTGGCTGGTTGGAGGAAGTTATTGCTGCCATTGCAAAGTGTTCTAGTGTTGTTAGACACTCTTTTGAGCTAAGAGCAAAATATCTCTTCTCTTTTGTGCATATGTTGCACTTAGTGGATATATATTGCAATCCTTATCAATTGTCATATATTGTTAGTGCACTTAGTGAAATCTAGTTGATATAGGCTTTAATTGTGCAAAACTAATTTGTTATTAGCTTCCGCATTAGATATTGATTTTAGCCAAAATAAATTTTTTAAAACCGCCTATTCACCCCCTCTAGTCGGCCTCCTCGATCTTACAGAGGATGGAATGGGCGCGGTGAGGCGGAGGAGATGAGGAGAGAACGAGAGAGTGAGATGTGGGAAGGGATGCGGATGTGGGAAAGGAGGTGAGTGGTGGTTGTGCCCGGGTCTGGTGGACGAGGAGGGCGAGGCAAGGGACAAGTTAAGGTTTTTTAACTGTGGCCCACTTGTCAGTAGGAGATGGTAGGTAATCGGGTGGAGCTCCTCTATATCTATGGTTGTTTATCCGCCGAGCATAGTTTACCCCATTAACATATTCGTGAATAATAAATAAAGAATATAGGCACTTCTATTAGAGTTTTTTTACATGGGAATACACAGATAATCGGCAAAATTATCATCCGTGATCGAGTGACTTTAGTAATTATGGCTGGATGGACGATATCGGCTCTCAACCCCGTCCCGTCATCCTTCCATTTTGATTAAAATAACCGTAGTAGTGACTTCAGCAACAAGGAAACCCCGCGTATCGAGTCGTTTATTATCGCAGAATTTCGTGGTGCGCTCGTAGTGATTGCTCCCGAAAATTTCCGTACGTATTGGCTCTCTCTCTCTCTCTCGATCGCGTAATCCAAAAAGAAAGACTTTCTTTATAAATCCGGAAACATACCAAAAGTCTAGTATCCAAAAAGTCACATAAGGCACAAACTCGTGGGCCCGTTTGACCTCGTATGCTTCGTCCCATAACCCCCACCCCGCCCACCTATAAATTTCCCCGCGTCTCTCTGGAAACCAAAGTACACAGATCGGTTGACCGGAAGTCCGCAATCGTATCTCAAACTCGTAACGTTCGGAAGAGAAATAGAGAGAGGAGTCGACAGACAGAGCGAGAGAGAGAGGGAGAGGGAGATCGGAGATGGGAGGGTGCTTTTCCGGCGACGTGCGCGGCGGCATGGAGGCCGTGGGCGGCGGCGGCGCGAGGAGCCACGGGGCGGCCGGAGGGGCGGCGCAGGGCGGGGCGAACGAGGCGGTGGACTACTTCTTCCAGACGCGCGGCCTCCGCGGCCTCTACACGCCTCTCGAGGTACGGTCGTCCTGCGGGAAACCCTAGCGCCCAGCGCTCGCTAGTGGTGGGCGCTCCCCGAAGACGAAATTGCTCGCGTTTGAAGTGGGTTTTGGGGAATTGCGGTCGTCGCGCTCGGTTTGGGCGAGGAGGATTTTGGGGGCGTTGGCTGTCTGATTTTGTGGGTTTGGTGTGGTTATTTTCGTAAATGCGCTTCGCTTTGAAGAGATTACACGGAACTAGATGTTTCGGGTTTTATTTTATTATTTTGCCAACCTTGTCAGCATCGCAAAGGTCCCGTGCGTGCGAATTACGGCTTTGGAGGTTTTAGGTGGATTTTGGGATATGAGTATTGGATCATCATTGTATGTGTTGGTGCTTATTTTTGGTAAGTATGTTTTATTTCACAAAAATTGCTCGGTTTCAAGAGATGCTTCCTGTTCCTTTGTGAATTTGGATCGCAATTTATTATGGGGAATGTGCATCTGTTTCGTAAAAGTTGCGGTCTTATTTCTATTTTTAGTACAAATCAAATGTGATTCAGTTGTGCGGCGATAGCATACCTGAATCATGGTGTGCTCCTTTCTTATTGGTAGAACTATGCTTCTTTTGCATGAACTGCATGCAGTACTGTTCCTCAAATGGTGATCGCATTGTATTTTAATGGGCTGGTCTCTGAAAAGAATATTGAATTGATTTCGATAAAAAAAATTGACGCTGGGGGCATTTTCTTGAAGTGTATTTGGGAAGGCCAAATACGTTTTAGGTTGGAGTGGGTGGTGGATATTGATATTTTGCTTTAAAACGAAACCATGTTAGAGGTGGCAGATAAAGACATGTGCAGAGGGTGGTCGGCACCAAGGATAGAAATCCCGGCCGGTAACCGCCGGTTACCGGCCGGTAACCGGTTTACCGGTGGCGGCCGGGTTTTCCCGAGTTTACAAATTCAAATTTTGAATTTTGAATTTTAGTTGATTTTTAAGCAAATTTAAACGAAATTGACCGAGTTTTCTCCGAAAACGGTAATCCGTTACCGCCGCCGCCGATTCCGCCGGTTCGGTTTTTCAATCCCTGGTCGGCACTAACCTGTGATCGTTTGATCCGATAACTTGGTCGTTATAAGTGCTTGAACTTTCTCGTGCTGCGCTGAGGATAAACTTTACGTCCTTTAATTTGCCAAACAATTAGTTAATCAAACGGTCGTTCAAACAATATATTTTGTATTTGGATTCTCGAAACAAATTAGTATATGCTTGCAATGATTTGTATGCTGCCTACATGAAGATATTTTATATTTATGATCGTGCACTGTCTTTCTTAATTATCCACTCCTCACCCAGGCCTTGTTCCCACTGTCCCACATCCACTGTGACCTGTGCATACTCTGTGACAATGGATAAAAACGTTGTGCAGTTGCTTTGTATTTGAGAGTTGATTTGTGAGGAACTTAGAATTGTTTCTTAGTATTTTAATGCATGCCGAACGATCGTATATGCTTGGAGACTTGTGCGAATTTGAAGTCCTATCTGTGCCAGCCAGCGGTATTGTAGCATAAATGCAGTTTACGTGGGCATTGGATGCCAACATGTTCTTAATTAGTAGATTATGGATGTCAATTTGAACCTACACTAACATGTTGCTATCTTCCTCTAATGCAGTTATCTTTTTCAGCATCTAAGTTGAGGAATATGGATGCTCTTTCCAAGGTACAAACTGCCGTTCTATTTTTTTCAACCATTTCAATCTCTATATTCCTATTTCTATTTTGGTAGTGTAACTAATTGTGCTGATTCTATTGGTCCAGACTCCAGAACCTTTTCCTGGACCTGCATAACTCAGAAAATTAAACTATCCTGGACCTGAAATAGATGTTGGCGTGTTCCGGACTTTTCCAACGTTGTATATTCTTTGCTAAGAATAATAAGTTTAAAACAAAGAGAATGATAAATAAATGCGTGTAAACTGTAAAGTGATCCAATTTTATGCTTCTGTATCAACATGCCCTTTGTACACCCTTTTATTGTAGGGTTGTCATCCTTTTTAGAACCAAAAAAGTGCATGGAGGAGCAATAATCAACTTTTTTAAATTGGCCTTGACTTCATCTTATAGTGTTATGATCATAGCTGTGATACAAAGGGCAAATAAAAAAGGATTTTCGAGTTTAACCTTCTAAGTTCTATGAATAAAAGAGAAACAATTCCAGTGGAACAACTTCTCATTGCAGGCAAATATTAAGTTTTAACAAAGGACCCCAGAAATGATGGCTTACGCTATCAATAGTTGACCAACCCAGAAAGTGACATGCCACATTGTCAATAGCCAAGCTTCAAATAGTCAATTTTTCACGCAAGTTGCTTTCTTTGCATCTCTGATATTTGTTTTTGCCCACCGAAGATGATTGCATTGCCACGATATTTATATTCAGAATTACGACAAAATATGTTGGCTTAGCACCAGCTACAATACAAACATGCAAAATAATTCTACTTTCAAGTTTTCGCTGTAGTGTCCAAAATCTGTTACAGCATATATGTGTAACCAAAAACAATGGTGCTTATCTGATTGGTTGTTTTTCTTGTGTATGTGTATGTATTTTCCCCAACTTTAACTATTTTCTTCTTACTTTCCATAGAGTGATCCGATGTTAGTGGTATATACAAAAATGGACAGAAGGCTAGAAGAGATTGGCCGTACTGAAGTGATATTGAATTCACTGGAACCCTCGTGGATCACAAAAGCTGCAATAAATTACCAATTTGAGATTGTGCAGCCGCTCGTGTAAGTTTATAAAGATACAAATAGCCATATTCACTTGTAAAAAGCTCGTACTTACTACTACTTTTTTTACTCATGATAGATTCAGGATATATGACATTGACACAAGGTACCATAACACACCAGTGAAGGTATATTCTGTGCCCTTAATTCTTTTTTCACCACTCCCCTATTCAATTCAAAAACTTAGTTATTTGTGGGCTGTGCTTGAAATCGAGCCACAGTTTTTGTTATTTTGTTGCAGCATTCATTATTTTCTTATGGCCACATTTGGCGGTGCAAATCTTTTAATCCTTTCGTGTTCATAGGAAATAATTCTTAAAAAAAAGGTTTTGGGGTCGGTACCAAGGTTATTAAGTCGAGTCGAGTCGCCATGCTACCAACTTGATGACTAGTCATGGCTAGTGGGCATGCTAGTCCCACTAGTTGGTGACTAGTCGGTCTACCACCTACTGATGCTAGTCTCCTAATATTACATCTAGATGTAGCACAGAGCAGCAAAACATAGAGAAGGAAGGAGAAAAGAGAAAGGGAGAATTTCAAAGAGGAAAGAGAAGAGAGGAAACCAACTGGGAGGTGAAAGGACCTTGTCATAGCTCGCCGTCGCTGTCGACAGCCTCGTCACATCTTGCCTTCACTGTCGCCTCCCCATCATCGTCCCCATCGCATCATAGCTCCATCGTCATGCGCCGCTTGCGCCTTTGTGCTTCCTGTGGAGCTCGTGCATCGCAGCTGCCACCGGATATCTAGTGAGAAGAGCAACCCTAGGAAGCACCAACGCCGCCTCTTCCTTTCCTTTGCTCTCTGTTTGGCTATATTGTTTAGGCTGAGAGTTGAGTTTGGCCATCGCCGCCTCTTCCTTCTCTTTATTTGTCTTCACAGATATGCAGCGCCGCCTCTCTCGCTTCACGCGCCGCCACCGCCGCCGTTGGGTCGCCAACACCACCACCACCTCTTCCTCCTCCTCCCTCCCCCTGGTATATCCCTCTCGATCTGATAGTGGACCATCCATGCGCAACAATTTGGGCGACCAATCATCCATGATTAGTCATCCTAGTCAAGGTTGTCAGAATCTTGATTCTAGTCATACGATTCTACGTTTCTACAACCCAGATTGACTGGACCGATCAAATCCTATGGTAGAGTCTTAATTTGTTAAAATCTTAATATTATTACGATTCTAACAAAAAATTGTAGGATCTTGATCAAAATTTTCATATGATCCTACTCGATTCTAGTGATTTATTATAAATAATTATTTGCATACGTCCCTTTCATTGTAAATTTATTTTTTTACACTACACTACAGGTGATCTTTCCTTTGCACTACATTTTGGTAAACAAAAATTCTAAAAGTATAGTTTTAAAATGAAAAAGTGTTAAAGTACAAAGCAGATTTTAAAAAATGTTTCTTTGGTAGAATCACATAGGATCTTAGATTCTACATCGATACTACAATTCGCGATCCAGCTTGAAAAACCTCCGATCCGATTTAGGATCGCGATTCTGCCAACCTTGGTCCCAATCACCCGATTAGTCGCTCGTCGCCCGACTAGTCCTCCAAGTAGAGTTGACTGCTCCAGTCGACAACCAAGAACTGACCAGATGACTAATCTATGTAGATTAGTCGACGACTTAATAACAATGGTCGGTACAAGACATGGTAGTGTCATGCAGGAGAAAAGGACCAGTAGGTTAAACATACTAGTTTAGATGCCTAGTAAGTGGCAAAGAAATCCGGTAGATTGATTTTTCTTTAATTAAAAAATCCTACATGAAGATACACCTTAACCAACAATTAACCCTCCTAAACTATGGACTGAGTAAATGGGGTTAAACATAATAACCAGATTACATATTATATTTTATACGTGTTTGGGGCCTCATGCTTGAAGGAGAGTTTCTCCCCACACACACACATGACTATGTGAGCATGCTGAGTTTAGCAGCTGATTATTGCGCCCTGCATATGAAACACCTCATCAAAATGTATGAAGCTGTACATAAATACTGTACACATACAGTTAATATGTGCTCAAAACAAGCTGGGTTATGAACTGGCTATAGAATTGACTCTATTGTTAATATTTGCTCAAAACAAGCTGGGTCAGATGGGTGTAGAATTGTCTCAATTGTTTCGCTTTATGTAAAAAATATTAATTGATAAGATGGGCTTTATCTTTTACCTAAGTCGCTTACATGTGTTATTTGTGAAGAAAATGTTCATTAGTAATA
>JAYEVG010000075.1:0-114351 GCA_036346395.1 Hsuehochloa calcarea | reverse complement strand
TCCCAACCATTCAACCAAACCATTCCATCGATCCATTCCAATATTTTTATGAAAATTCTACCCTTTGCGTGAAATCTCTGGGCATGTCCATAACCGGGGTCACAGCTATTCGAATAGTTTTTGACACTCTGCAGAGGTTGTACAGCTTTCCCCACAAGACACGACTTCTCTAGTTTGTTTGGCATCCGGTGATACCACCGCTCACTACCTTAGGTAAGCAGTCTAGAGCACGTGACAAGGCCTTTACAAAGTTCTGTTTTGACTCGGTTCTGCTCGCTAAGGATTCGTCTTCCCGGCCCTCTCTTGCGCCGCTCAACAACCAAAACAGAACCGACTCAAAATTTTGCTAATTAGTTGGCCAAGTCCACCCCATCATGGACTTGTGGTTGCACGGTATGGCCCAGATCAATGGTGTACAAAGTTAAGTCCTTAGTTGGCTGCTCAGGCGAGACTACCACATCCCAATGTGCCTATCGCACCCACACTCACCACCGCCCACTCGCCCAAGCATAAATCATTTTTGTTTCATCCCGACCAAATAGCAACCCTTGCCATGGAACATCTTTTAATAACAGTGGCGACGCCACAATTCCATATTTTCATTAGTCAAGTTCATTCATTCTTTGAGTATGTGATCGTGAATCCCATCGGGTAACTAAAGCACGACTAAGCATAATACGCGCACATGTTGGTAGTATGAATATGTCCAACTAATAATTAACCATCTTATGGTGTCCAAGGATTTGTGTCATTCAAGGGGACATGTCATTCTCAATTTATCAAGGAGGCATAATGACAAATAGATAACTAACTATTCCCGAAACTATTTTTTATACAACTAGCCATGCATGTTGATATAAAAATAATATACTTTTGTAAAATGGGTACAACATGGTCAAAGGTCTACGACTTACCTTCGTTGAAGAGTTGCGATGCGTCGGTTGCCGGGTCGAAGATTTCTTCCGAAATGGCGGAATCTATACGTGCAAAAAGAACAAAATAAATAAAACAACACCAAATAAATCAAAAAAATTTAAAAACTAGAACCAAATGAAAGATATTGATTTTATATGAATATAGAAATTTGGATCACCCAAAACGGAGTTCAGATGAAGAAGTTATGTCCTCCGGTAGTTTGAAATTACATAAAATAATAGAAATCGGATTTTCTGGATTTTTTGGAATTATTTTCAGAAGGAAAATCAGAAAAATCGTCTGCTGCCACGTGGCGCTACGTGGATTGCCATGCAGACACGTGCGGTAGTTCCGGCGGGGACGAGCGGTAGTTTTGGTGTGGAAGCGCGTAATCTTGGGGAGGTGGAGGCGGAAGTCTCTGGAAAGGTGGAGCCAGATTGTACCGTGAAGGGAGAGCGGTAGTTCCGCGGGAGGAAAATGGTAGTACCGCCATAGAAAAAGCGGTAGTACCTGCAGAAATCAAAATGCCCAAGCTTCGGTTTGATCTTGGTTGGGAGGGGGGAAGAGAGGAGGGAGAGCTCGAGGTTGGCAATGGGGGAGGTAGAGCTCACACTAGAGGAGAGGGAGAAAGAAGAGAGGAGCTTAGTAGTGCTGGTGGCTTCGGTTGAAAGAAGAGAGAGAGAGCGGAGGTGCTTTGGTGAGGGAGGGAGCTGGGGGAGGAAGGAGGGAGGAGTATAGAAGGAGGGAGAAGCAATAGAGTTAGGTGTCTTTGCTTAAATAGAGGGAGGAGGGAGAGAGAGAGAGCCCGGGAGGAGGAAGGAGCGGTGGGAGTAGCACTGGCCCAGTCTGCCTGGGGAGGGCGGAGGAGCAGAGCACGCGCTCGGGGTGGGGCGCCAGAGGATAGGGTGGCGGCAGTCGAACCGCGGGAAAAATGGGCACGGACGGCCAGAAAGACTAGGAGCATGGACGGCGCAGCAGGGGAGGCCATGATGAGTTCCGGAGAGGCGGAAGGATCGGGAGAGGAGAGAAAAATGGCGCGAGCGAGCAGACGAGGGAGCGGAGCGGCGGAGGAGGCGCACAATGAATAGTATTAATTCGCCCATGAACATCTTGAGGATTTTAACATTTTGTTTATTTCAAAAAATACAACAAATCAAAATGTTTTTTAGAATATATCAAATAAAGTCCAAAAAAATACACAAAAATTTCTTGAATTATTTGGAACTTAATAAAAATAGTTTCAACTTTAATTGATCTTTATATTTTACTAATAAAATACTTTTAATTTTCTGATAATAGGAAAATTCATTTTAAATTCCAAAAAATTCAAGAAAATACATAAAATAATAATTTTAACTTTAAATACTAGAAAACTCAATTAAACCAAATTTTAATTAATTATAGTTTGATTAATTGATATTAAACTATTTTTATTTTCTAAAATTCCAAATTAAGCTTTATCAATAAAAGAAAAGGGTTATTTTTATATTTGAAAACTTTCAAGAACTCTGAAAATTAGGATGCTACAATTTTTCGCAGCATCCTGTAGCTCTTGTGTGATAGCACGCACCACTTGCACTCCTTGCTCCGGAGTTAATCCTTCCAGATGGCGTACGATGGCGCTCGCTAAGTAGCGAACGCGCTCCGTAGGGGAATCCTCCTACAAGGGGGTTGGCAAGGCGTTTGGATCTCTTACCATCGTTTCCCGTGGCGGTGGAGTATGCATCGCCTGTGGCGGCACCCTCGCTGAGGAGACAGGGGTGTCTCGGTAGTAATGGTCGCGAACCTGCGAAATGTGCGTTTGTGTAGCGGCACGTATCTCGGCTTGTCGGGCATCCTGCTTTTGTTGGAGGCGTTTTCGCTCTTCCCGTTCTTGGTGTTGCCATGATTCTTCGGGATCATCACCGGTATTAGGTTGATTGTCACCGATGGCGGCAACCTGACGACCGCCGGAACAGGCAGAAGGGGTGAACATATTGTCGTCCTCTGAAGAAGAGGACGAGTTGTATTGTAGGGTGAATAGAAGATTCTCCCCAGATGTTCTCTCTATGCCTTCAGCGTGGAGGTCGCCAGCGAGATCATCATGATATGTTGGGCTCCAGGAACCTACTGAATCTCCTACTCTAAGGGAGACATGCTCAGGATAGTACTCGTGCACGGTGACACTTGTGGACGAAGGCACGATCGGCGTAGAGCCAGCGGGTGCGGACTCAGCTGGCGACCGTGCCTCAATAATGGCCCCGGGGGAACCATGGGTGTTGCCGGATACGAGGACGAAGTTTTCCTTCATGTCATCATTGTAGTTAGAAATATCGAGGATACTTTCTTCTCTCCACGTAGGCAAGTTTTGATTCATGAACAAAGTACGAGACATACTACCAGAACTGAGTCGGCGAAGATGATGACGGTGATCCCCACGGACGACGCCAGCTGTCGACGTCTGGGACTCTCGTCACAGAACGGACAAACAAAATTATAAAAAAGAAATGAATATTGCTATGTATTCGCCAAAGGACTCAAAACAGTGATGTACATTGCAAAGGGTATGCTTTGATTACAGGGACAATGATTATTAATAAACGTGGATCAGTGTCTGGATCGAGATCTGGATTACAAAGGCACATAGTTATAGTCTACCAAACATCAGCAGTTTGTTGCAGTGGTGCCTCTTCGCGCTAATGATTGCGTCCCTTCAAATTAATCGTTGCGTCCCTTCATAATGACCGTTATATCTTTGAATATAACAACCAATATCTTCTCTCCATGTGTAGTTATCATTAACCACATGTGGGTAACCGCTTTCGAGGACCTCCTCTGTGAGGGAGAGGTCCTGGAGTGGTCTTGGAGTGATATACAAAAACCTATAGAGGAGATCCAACCGGTCGTCCAGAAGAGGATTTTAGAATAGTCAAAGAAAGGACTTTCGGGCCCACCTTCTGACCGCTTAATTGATCTTGGGCCTAAAAAACTAATTTGGGCCAGTAGAAAACATGGCTTACTTATAAATAAACAAATAAAGATATACTCGGATAATTGACTGGTCAACAATCCTCGTCACTATCAATGTCACTTGATGAGACCGTCTACAAATAATAACAATTCTGAACTCTTGGTTCATCTAACGCGTACAAAACATAAGTTCATACAACATCTCACTATCAGCGGCACGATCTAACCAGATAATTATAAATACAGAATGCTACCAACATTGTCAATACTAAGTATTGAGCTACCAACTGCAAGTCAACACCATAACGTCACTACTAAATCAAACCCCGTTCTTTCTGTACTTAGTTACGTACCCCCTTGTATTGCAAACCATGATCAAGCCGACATTTTCAAGTTGGGATCCATCCCTCTGTGGGGAATCTTTAGTTCCTTGAATGCTGCGTTGTTTTTATAGTTCCTGCAATTACTGACTCAGACAAGAGCTAGCGCCTCACACAAGTACTGCATATCAAGGAAAGATCCTTTGCTTGGGCATGATAATCAGATAACTGTCATTTATTGACGTATCCGTTCCTTAGCTATTAGATTTGCCATTCTACTCACCAAATCATTCTGTTGTACTCACAATCAATGTAAACAGGTGTCCATTCGTACAAAAGCAACTTATTATTATCATAGTGTTTACTACTATCTGCTACTAATGAAATGAATCTTGGGTTGGGGAGGGGGCAAATAGTGGGATGTTAGTTGGAGTAACATCGCCATCACAAATTGAAGCTGCTAAAAAAATTCAAAAGAGAAAAACATGGAATTTTTAACACCACATTCAATTTGCCGCGGCAGTCACATCGTGACCATTAAAGGCCTACACACATAAAGCAACTAACCCTAGCATTGGGAACCCGAAGGATTTGATGCAAATGTCAACTCCCTCTGGGGTTTTGGAGGTACGAGATCATCAAAAGAAGACTACCAAGTCAGCTGAATTGTCTGGGAGTGAAAAGAGGTCACCTTGATCTAGGAGGGGCGACGGCGTCGGTGCCAGGGGAGGCAGCGTCGGGGCAGGGGAGGTTGCATCGTCGTTCGAGGGGAGGGGAGGGGGGCGGCATCGCGGGCAAGGGAGGCGGCGACGTTGGGGATGGGGAGTGCGAGAGCCGAACAGGAGGGGAGGGGATTGGAGGCATTAGGGTGGGAGCCAAATGGGAGGAAAAGAACGGAAGCAAGAGAGAAAAAAAGAAAGGGTCTTCACTTATATACGAATGACATTTTGATATTAATTTCAACGAAGTTCAGTGGCAAAGGGATATTTCATTTTGTAAAAGCCAAAAAAACACCTCTCTAATAGCTTATGACTTTTAGGCTTAAAATGACTTAAGATTTTTATAAACTGGATGAAAAAGACACTCTTTTGTTTAGACTTAGGCTTTTTTACTTTTAAGCCAGACAAAAAGTCTAAACAAACAGGGGCAATCTAAGCATTGGAAATTATTAATATCACGACATAACTATTTTTTATTGAAGTTTCAAGAAAAAATGCTATAGCAAATAGTTCCTTGATATAGAGCGACAAGTTGGAAGACCGGTACACACAAAAAAAAAAAGATGAACCTCGAGATATCAGATATCAATCGAGTGGAGGAGTAGTTTGGAAAGGCTCCTTTAGCTACACCATACACGCATCAACGTCATTCTTATTGATATCTTATATCTTAGGTTCCTTGTAACACCCCAGCCCAACATTGAGCCTGGAATGCCACTAAACTACTATAACCATCTAATTTACATCAACTTACTATAAAATTTCAGCAAGCATAACAACATTAAAACCCATCCACGGGTCGCATTAACACAAGCATAACACTATGACAATCATAGATAAATTAGACCTAGGAGCATAGCAAAATAATTAACCAAGATTAACATAAACCAAGCATCTATGGTTATTCAATACCATCATGTCCTAGACATAAATATTCATGTTATTCTAAAAGTTTATCATGTCCAATGAATCAAATAATTGGGTGAAGTGCATGATTCCAAGTGTGCTAGCCCTTCCCGAGTAAAACATCATCACTGGTCACCTAAAAACAACAATAGAGCAAGAATGAGTCCAAGACTCAAGAAATACATAATAAAGCCATAAACAATAGTTTATTAACCATAATTAAAGTTATCATCATCATCCATTTAGTTAATGCCATTGTCATTCTCAAACAAACAAGCCATATTCCATATAGGTAAAGTTGCACAATTTAACAATTTACTTAGATATGCGAATGCACCAACATGCTCATGCTCATATGCATCTCATCACCGATACCTAGATAGCGGAGTGTTCACCCGTCGATGACACACTCTATCCTTCACTCCCGTGAAGTCCCCACCAAAGTAGGATTTTATCTAGAGCTTTCCGGACTAGTCATGTATCTTTCTCACCGACCTCACCGGAATAGTTACATGACTTTCTCACCGACCTGGCTCATGCAATCCCTGTCATGATGAATGTAAATGATGCGACATCTTTATTTATTCATCAACATAGTCCATCTCATTAACCCAATATCTCCTCCTCATTATCTCAATATCATAATCTCATTCACTCAAGGTCATCAATATCATGTATAAGAATAAGCTGAACAAAAGCATAATAAATAGCATGATAAGTAACAACAATAATCATGGTGAACAACCCATTGTTCACCACTCTACCATGTACTTGCCTTCCGCGCTGTGACGAGTTAGGAGGCAACGACAGAATTTCTCCACTCCCTGCCCCACCGCCTACACAAATATTTATTCGAAATAAGAAAAATAAGTCATGACGTGGCTACAAGCGTTTTACCATAACCCTCTATCTAATCAACATAACCAAAAACTCAAAATGACGAATTAACTAATCAGCCAATATCGGCCCTTCTGATCAGCAGTACAATAAAAATCATAATTAAATATCTATAACTCCGAATGACTTGAAACTAGTGCTCAAATACTCTTAACGTAACAGGCTACGAAACTCTAGTTGGTGGGGTTCTTTGATTCGGCCAAACCAGTGGTCTAAACAACCGTTGAAAACAACTGACAGACATCTGTCCAGAATACAGCACAGCAGTAAAGAACAGGGCATAACTTTTACTCTACAGATCCAATTGAGATGATCTTTATCAACTCAGAAAGATACTTTCAAGGGCTACAAAAACCTAGTTGGGTGGAAGTTCTGAATCTGACTCTAACTAGATCAAAACTGAGGGGCAAACCGACAGTTCCAACTTCTCAGGCAGACAGGACAGCGCGCGATTAAAAATTCATATCTCCTAAAATGTAAGGTGGAATCAAGTGATCTCAGTGCCAAAAGAAAGATAACGACATCAGGGACAAAACTCTAGAAGACGCAAATACCAGATTCGGCCTCTAAGTAAATCATAATGGCCCGACAAGAAAATCTGCCAAATCACGTCAGCTCCCCTAGACAATCGTGGTAAAACTACCATATCTCCTAAACCGTAACTCCAAATCAGATGATCTCGGTGCCAAAAGAAATCTAAGACCAAGGGCTACAACTTTCTGAGAGGTGGTAAGATCAGAAAACGTACGAAACTTACCCAAATCTGACGAACAACTCTGGCGTACGACAGGGAGGAGGGTGGCGGCCGGTTGGAGAGGGGGAGGAGGGGGTGGCGGCTTGGGGAGGGGAGTGGGGAGAGAGAGGGGAGGTTTGGGGATGAGGAAAAAACCCCCCTTTGGTTGGCCCCTCTCATGGGCCCCTCCTGGGCTGCGGCCCAGGCCCAGGTTGTCGGAAGATCACTGAAAACCCCCCTGCCGATTCAGATTTTCCCATTAGCTCCTTCTGAAACTTCTTCTAATACGCCGATTTACTTTTGGGGTATTACATTCCTCTTCTTTCCTTCCTCTTCTACTCAGTGGCGGATCCAGGATTGAAATTTAGGTTGGGCGGAATGAACTAATACTATTATCCGATAACAAAGCAAGGCATGTATAATACACGTTGCAATAACTTTCAACAGAGCATATGACACTAAATGGATCTCAAAACTACAATCCGCGTCATGTGAACATACAAAGACAGGACAAATATAGAAATGTACCTTATCTGTAGACTGTAGCTACCATAGCATTCCTGCTTGCACCGGTTCTTGGGGTCGACCCACTCGACGACATGCAATAGTAAAATAGCTCTTATTAATTCATCAATAATCACCATGAGTATCACACATAACACATCACAAATTCACAGTATTCAACTATTCATCAATCACCATTCAAGCATTCACAATCCAATTCTTACCTTTTCCTGTCGACTTGGAAGGAGCCATCTTAAATCTTGATTTTTATTTTCTATACTACAGATCACAAATCATAGTCTGGCTGTCTGGCACTGTAGCTCTGGCCTCTGGGCTAGCAGCCACGCGTCCACGGCCCACCTCAGCGGCTCGGCCGATTTTCACCTTAACCCCCCGGCCCCCCACCCCTCAGCGGCTCGGCCTCAAATCGGTTGCCTCTCCTGTCTCCTCACCTCACGGCAGGGGCGGCTCCTCCCTTCTCCTCCCCGGTTCGGCGGTTCCCCGGTGCCGACGTGGCCTGGCGGAGCTCCTCCCGGCGCCAAGGCCTCGGCTCGGGCCGAGGCACGAGCTCCACCCGACGCCGCCACGAACTCCCTCACCTCACGGCCCCCTCCTCCTCCCTTCGCTCCCGGTTCGGGCGCCGCTGGTGGAGCTCCTCCTGCGCGCCTCCGGCCCAGCGTCAAGCTCCTCGCTCCGGCTGACTCGAGGCCTGGAGCTCCTCTGGCGGCCGGCGCCGTGCGCTCTTGGCTCCGCTGCTCTCCGGGCCTCCGGCTCCGGCAGTCCGGTTGGAGCTCCTCCTGGCGCCGCCTCCGGCCCAGCGCCGCGCGCTCCTGCTAGGGTTCGAGGTATGGATTTTTGCAAATTGGATTGGCCGATTGGGGATTTGGGGAATGGGGAACGGGGAGATGTAATGAGATGCAGATGGACTTAACTGGGCTGGGCATGGGCCGTAGGCCTTCTTTGGCAGGTGGCCTCCTGGCTCCCGCATCCTCCTCACTCTGGAAGAACCGAAGAAATTCTGAGTCACTGAGGGCCTGAGGCCTGGTGGCGGGGCGGGGGGCGGCTACCCCGGGCCGCCGCCTACCCTTGCCCTATTGCTGGCGCCGCCCCTGCTTCTACTCATGCATGCAGGTTTTCGTTACTCCAATTCCATGCATGAGCATGCTAGCTATGTTTGCGTTATGAACGTTGTAACTCTTGCCTCGACATTAATGTGATTTTTTCCTTCTTCAAACTATTTTTAATCTCATTTTTCTTATTTTTGGTTGTGTCATAGTAGCATGATGCACCCCAAGCAGAGGTTCTCAATGTAATCAGGCTGTCCGGTCTTATTTGGTCTTGTTATCTGCTGTTTGCAACTATATTAGGATCTTTTATGAACTAATTGTTGGAGACGGATTGAATTCAAGAGCTATCATGTGTTGCGACCATATATGGTAGAGTTATTAAATTAGATCCATAAAGTAGAGTTTAGAAGCCATTATTTTAATTGTTATGCGCTAGTGAAGCTGTTATCCTTGCTATTCATTTATAATAGTTACTGACTCCAATTTTCTTGTTGAAATGTTATGTGCAATGAGCAATAATGGACAACAACAATGACTTAACGAATGCTAATTTTGAAGCCAATACCTGAGGAACCCCATAATTTTACTAATATTAATTCTCTGAAAGTTTGGACTACCTGATCTTATAGGCTTGTACATGTGACTGTCATGCATGAGTGGAAGAAACGAGTATTACTAACTTGTGGTGTATGATCGTTTGTGAATCTTAAGCCAAACGTAGTAATTAACGACTAAGGGCAAATTTGTATAATCAATAATAATTACTTTGATTTGTTCGCTATGGTTTAAAACACAGGCCTATCTATCCCCAACTAAACTTAAAATGGTTGTTCGACCCGCCATCTCCGCATATCGAGATCCTTCCTATTCTTTGTTTGATCGAAGGTGATCAACTTTACTCCTATGGAGAATGCTTTGACCCAAGAATACTATCGATTTTGCCCTTTAATCTCCATAGCCGCCGCCACAAAATAAGAAACTGTCCGGACCAGATTTATATATATAAAACCCTCTGTATATTCTGAACTAGTTTCAAATCAGTAGTTAGATCACACAGTGAAACATCTTAAAATAACATATAGTAATAATAACTGGACCTTATGGTTAGCGTTTACTAAACTTGCCACGTGGGGATTTAAAACACGAATAAAACTCTTGCAGCGGAACAAAAACTTGGAAAGATCAATCAACATGCTTACAGGCAATCGAGTGGAGAACGCATCCTAATTCGCAAAACCTTTAAATAACTCATCTTCGTAGAACTCTTGAGCAATCTGACATTATTCAACTGAGCATCAAAGTTTAAAGCCGTGAGTACATAAAGTACTGAGCAAGTCGTAGAGAACAGTATGCAATTAATATTCATGCAAAGCTTGATCAAAGGAATAGATGTATGGTTCTTTTGCAGGAAACTAGTATTGACAATAAATACAACAAATAGATTGCAAAGCGTAATTGAAAAGACAATAAATAAAATCAAGTAACACTTTATTTGAAACAACTATTGAACTTCATATTCACTTCCCAACCAAACCGCCAAGTGAACAACCCATCCACCAAGTGAACATCATAGTCACCAATTGAACTTTCCATTCGCCTTCCAACCAATTTTTTATAAAAAAATCTACCTCTCGTATGAAATCCCCGAGCATTGTCCATAATCGGGGACACGACTGTTTAAACAGTTTTAACTATGCAGAGGTTGTACAGCTTTACCTACAAGAGATAAATCAACTTATAATGTCCGACTACATTTCCATAGGTGTGTAACTAAGTAACTATTACAATGCTTTTTACAAAGCTAATTCTTAATCCAATTCTGCCAGTTAAGGTTTCAATACTGAATGTATTTCTGACTAGACAGGGCCTCCATCTTGCGCCATTGTGAGTATATGTCCATCTCCTTACTCACGCTTCCAAAACAGAACTGAAATTGAGACATTGCTAATTAGTTAACCAGGTCCACCCATACTGGACAAGTGATTGTATGATATGACCCAGTTTAATTACTCAGGCGAGTCTACCTCAACCCAATAATGTGCTACTCACACCCCCTTTACTGCACGATTAATCGCTGGAGCGAAAATTATTTTGTTCAACTAAGACCAATAATGGCATACCCTACCATGGCACAATAAATTTTAACAACAGTGGCTACCCGCCACAATTCTATATCTCGTTAAGTCAAATTAACATTATTGAACATGTGACATGAGCCTATTGTACAACTAAGCATGACTAAGCATCCCTACGATACCAATATTGGTAATGCAAATAAGTCCAACTAAATAATGATCATCCTATGGTGATAAATGATTCATGATATTCAATAATCAATGGAGGCATGATGACAAATAGACGATTAACTATTCCCAAAAGCAGTTGATATAAAAGTAGTATGCAATTTTAATATAAATACAACATAAGAAACACAGGTAAATCCAAAATAAAAACCAAAAATAGAAAAGCCAACTCTAAAAGAAAAAGTTAAGAGGAATTAAAGAACATGAATGGACTGAATCGAAGTTCGTACGAAGGAGAACAGACTCTCGAAAGATTTGCCGAAGAAGGAAAAGGAGATAGAGAAAAGAATATTCTCATAAATATTATCTCGGCTGGAAAAGAAAAAAAACACTAACAAGTGGGGCTCCCTCGTAAGTGAAAGAGAGAGAAAGAAATAGATTGACAGGTGGGACTGAGGAGACAGACAGAGAGAGAAAGAGACAAAGGGACGAGTTGACATGTGGGACCCACATGACAAAGAGAGAGAGAGAAAGACAGTGAACAAAACAAAGGAAGGAGGTGACGACACTGGTGCACGGCGGCATTGACGAATGGCGGTGAGGGAGCGGCGGGCGAACGACAAAATGGAACCCAAAGGACGAGGCGAAGGTTTGGGCAGCAGCTGCGCGGCGAGGCGACGACGATGGTGGCGGAAGAGGAGAGTCGGGTTCACGGTGGCGATGGCGGCTCAGCGGCACCCTGGGAAAACGGAGGGGAGCAAAGGCTCAGCGGCGGCACGACAAACACGACGGGCGCCTCGGGGCGGCCAGAGGACAACGGAGACGGCGACGTGACAGTGATCGGCGGCGGAAAAGAAAGGCAGCGACGACGAGGCACCACGGCGTCGGAGAGACGGCGAGGAGGGAGGGGATCGGAAGAGGACGACAAAGGACGCAAATTGACATGATTGGAATGACGAAGAGACTCACCGATGGCGAGATCAACAACGGAGGCAGCGACCAACGGAGGCAGCGACCGGAGTTGAAGAGGATGGCGGCGATGGTGGCTCGGGGACGCTCCAGGGATGACGAAGGGAGCACCGGTAGAACACGATGAGGAGAATCCAATGGCGGCGGCAGCATGGACAGAGAGGAACAGACGATGGGGAAATCGACGGCGAGGCGCTTGCGGTGGCGGTAACCGTGGCAAATCGCGCAACGAAGACAGACCAAAGATGGGCACTTTGGGGCTTCAGAAGAGACAGACGAGGCGAAGAGAATGACTCGAACGATGCTCTTTTAAAGGGCTAGAACAGGAGGATTTGGGAGGGAGACGGCGGTGGCGACTGCTCGGACATAGACAAACAGCCGGAGTCGGGGATGGGAAGGAAGGAGCTGACGAGTGGGGCCCGCAGACAGAGAGAGAAGGGAGGAGGTGGTGGCTAGGCTGTGTGCAGGAGGAAAGGAGCGACAGGGCTAGGCCGACGGTGAAGGGAAAATGGGACGGAGGAAAAAGAAAAAGGCTGGGAAGAAAAAATATTTAGGCCCAAATGGAAAATCTGGAAAAAGAGAATTTTTGAATTTTAGAAAAAGGATTATGTAAACCAAGCTCAAAGAAATAACAAATAAACTCCAAAAAATACTCTGGAACTCAAGAAACTCAAATAAAATGATTTTGAAATTAATTGAAGTTTACATTATTCACATTAAATGATTTTTATTTCTAAAAAATCAATTTAAGCTTTAACTAAACTAAGAAAATTCGAATGGTTATTTTTATTTTTAAAGACTTCAAAAAACCCCTAAATTTTAGGATGTTACAGAAACCCTACAATGCCCCAAACCCATATATCTTCACCAGTATTCGACTAGTATCACTCATGTCCAACAGATATATGTGCTTGTGGATAAGTGGGATCAAATTTGCTGTTACTTGTCAGAACACCCTAAATTGTTTTCCTGCTATTGTGAACAGCTCAGAACTGCCATCAGTGGCAGGTTTCATATACAGTGTAGGTGTTTCTACACTTACCCTTAAAAATTGCACAAATTTTAAAGTACAAACCAATGGTACATTCCAGCTACGTACCCCTTCAAGTGCTTCAAGATTTATGCAATTCCTATTGAAGGAGTGAAGCATGGAAGATCGATTAGGATCTCTAGTCCACTTGTGATCAAAGCAACTAATTACCTAGTGAGCATGCTTTCAGTTTCCCCTTTGTAAACAGCACCTAAGCCTGCAAGCGTTGCACAATTGGACCGCACCCCTACCGATTGTACTCATGAGGATATAAATATATAGTACACAGGATGACTCGCAATGCAAGTGTGTTACATCGTATATGAAACAAACAACAATGCGTATCCCTCTTGCTATCTACACACGTTATATGAACAGAAAGCATCCGGCATGACGGCGGAGACCATACTTGCCGAGGGTGACGAGGAAGAGGTTGCGCCAGTTGGAGTAGTTGGACACTTTGGGATTGAGAGTGTAGGGGACGTGGGTCTTGATAGAAGCGGCATTGATCGCTCGAGAAGAAGGTGCCAAGATAGAAGCCGAAGAGGTGGAAGAGGAAAGACTTTCGGTGCTAGCTGCTCATGGCGTGCAGTGGTGGGAGGAAGAAAGGCGGCGGTTGGACTAGGGTTTGAGGAGCAACGCCCGCTCTAATACCGTGCGAACGTTGGACAATTGGTCAATGCCCCTACCGATTGTATTTATGATCTAAACTGTCTCTGACAAGAGTATAGTATCATCTGTCATAATCTCTGTGTGATAGTATGAGAATATATAGTACATGATGACTTGCAACGTGACTGTGTTACATCGTATAGGAAATAAATAACAATGCTTATCCTTCTTGCTATCTACACGCATGGTATGAACGGAAAGCATCCTGGCCGGAGTGTTATCGAAGAATAGGATTCTATCTCTAATAATGTTTGACAGCGGAATCAAATCCACCCAACCAAGAACCCAGCATGACATGGGTAGCTTATTCTTCCGATTTGATGGCACAATTTGCGTTGTGCACATATTTGTCATGTTTGATTAGGATTTAATATTGTGAGCGAATGTGGTATAAATTAAAACAGAAATATCATTTGATTTGTCGATCTAAAGATAAAAAGAAGCAAGGTTAACAGTTGAGTTTGAGTGAAAAAACAAAAATGCGAGAAAAATTGCAATCCCTACCACCTAACGTTGTTTTTTGACCGGAAGACCTAGAGTAAGTACCGAGACTACTTCGAAATTCATACCAAACAGTAAGAATCCTTCGGTATAAATGGTGGGGAAAAGGGAGCGAGGGCAGGCACCCTACGTGGCCCTTTTTTCCTCTGTCGTTCGATTCCCCGCTGCTAGCCTTCGCGACTCTGATTTTTTTTTTTTTTTTTTCATTTTGCGCGCCTGCCGTCTCCTCGCTTCGGCTCGTCCATCCAGCCTCTGCTCACATGGTTTAGCGACAAGTGGGCCCTTCATGTCATCCTCGGCGAGCAACACATCACAGAGAGCACAAAGAGGAAGCAGAACACGGCTCGAGAGCGAGCAACACATCACAGAGAGCCCTCGTTAAGGGCTCAGCATTCGGCTCGAACTCGGTCTCTTAACGAGTTAAACCGACAATTTAGCTCGTTTGCTTAACAAGCCAAACTGAGTTGGCTCACGAGTTGCATGTTAACTCATTTCGCTCCTTTAAATTTCACCGCTTGCCACATCACCAGCGTCGCTAACCCAGCCCAGTAGGCAGTTTCATGGATGTTTATTGCTTTGCATACATACTTATTGATCTGGAGTGGACTGCATGTATCTGGACTGCATGCAATACATGTTTATGTATCTGGAGTGGACTGCATGGTTGATGGATCAGGTCATCTGGATCTGGAATGCTTTGCATGGATGTTTTATGTTCATGAATCTGTATGCATGTTTATTACTTGATATGGATGTTTATTGATCTGTGGTCTGGACTGCATGGATATGTATGTGTGGATCTGGAAGACTAGAATGCTATGGATGCTTATTGATATGGCATATCTACATCTGTATGGATCTGCAATGATATAAAGGTTTATTTATGATATGCATGGATGATTTGCTCTTTACATGTGCTTTCTGAAAATTTCAAGAGATTTTAAGATTTTCACTATGTTTATTGATAACGAGCCTAACGAGCTGAGTTTGAATTTTTTAACTAGCCGAGCCTGGTATTCTACTCGTTATCTTAACGAGCCGAGCCGAGCTCGTTTTCTTAACGAGTTTTACCGAGCCGAGCCGAACCGAGTCAGCTCGTTATCCACCCCTAATCACCGTCCACGCGACGCAAACCCATTCAGTCCGATCAAGAAAGCAAAAAAAAAACAAAAACAAAAAACAAATAGGAGTATCAGACATCGAATGCATGGTCTTCGAATCAGGTAACGAAATGTCTGGACGAAATCACTGTGAAAAAAATGTTTCTTGAACCAATAGCCTAACTTTTGTTCAGTGCTAGCTCAACTGGTATATCAGTGTTTCATGCCCTAGTGTACTGAGTATTCTCACACCACAGTTCCAGCTCAAACAATAGGAGATTTCTCTCACGTGTAAAACAAAACATTCAGGACGCTCTTGAGTCTTTATTTGAATAACTTCCACGGATGTTAAGAGAAATGTTTGGTTCTGCAGAACGAACACAAGTCAATGTAGATACCAAATCGTCTGTCAAGAGTGAACAGCGCACAGAGTGCATCAAAAAAGAAAATTTCCTTGCAACAAAAATAAAAGAAAAACTGATTACGCTCCACAGTTTCAAATCCACTGTCCACAGTAAAACAGTAACAAAGAAAAGGGGGAAGATATCATCAAAATAAAAGGAAAGAAAATATCAGCAAAGAAGAGAGGCACTGAACCAAACTGCACGCAAAAAGCTCATCACTTCATCTGTGACAGAGACAAGGAGACCAAACTGCAGAGATTTCCATGATGAAAGCAGAGTAAGGGTGGAAGAAGAAAGCAACCACTTTGTCTAAGCCAAGGAGCCAAGGAGAAGAAGCTTGAAATTAAGCAGAAATTCTACTAGTACAACATTACTCCTCGAATCGAGATCATACTTTACGCTGCAAATAAACTAGAAAAAACGCGTCTTCTCCTTCCTACAGATCGATCAAAATCCATACAATTCATGTAATCTAGACCCATCCGCGTCCCCGATCAAGAAAGGAATAAACGAAATCGGACCGATGTTTCGGGCATCACAACGAGCGCGATGTGATGATCCATCGAATCGCCATTGCTGATACGCCAGTGAGCGCAGTGGCATGAAGTGATCCCATCCTGGCAAGAACCAGGCCATGGATCCGGGCAAGACCAGCGTCAGTTGCTGGCGTTGGGCCCGTAGCACGCGCCGCGGACGGGGTTCCAGAGCCACTGCACCAGGAACCGCCTGCCGTTGACGCCGTTGACGTTGTAGGCACTACCGTCAGCGGCGCGGGACACGTTCCCGACGAACCCGCCGGTGCCGCCACCGTCGCCGTACACGCCGACGCAGAGGTCGGCGATCTCCGTGGGCGCCGTCGGCGTGTCCCCGGCGTACCACGCGTTCACCAGCGGGTTGGTGCTCAGCTCCGCCAGCTCGTGCCCCAGCACGATCACCATCCCGTCCAACCCGGGGTCGCCGTTCGGCGGCCGCAGCACCTGCCCCCCACCGCCGCCGTACTCCGGCGCGGCGAACGGGTACGCGCATTTGCCCGGGCACTGCGAGCCGCTGTTGCCGACCCACGCGTATGGCACGGTGACCCCGACGACGGACGCAAAGGTAAAGTAGTGGAAGCCGCAGACGGCACGGCAGAACTCCTGAACCTGCACGTCCGGCGAGGTGAGCACGAGGTAGACGCCGTTGTACGGGTCAAGCGGGAGGGGGTCCGGGTACGCGACGACGGCGGAGCGGATGACGGACTGCATGTCGATCCGCTGCAGGAGGCGCCGTGGGGTAAGTCGCGTCGGAGTGCTCCCCCGCGATGGCGAAGGTGGCGGTGACGTTGGCGCCGGTCTGGTCGGTGTAGAGCCGCGGCGTGCGAGCCCACCAGTCGGAGACGGCGGGGAAGGGCGCCGGCGCGGAGAGGGAGGCGAGGAAGTCGCGGAGCATGGCCTGCGCGGCGGCCTCCCACCGGCCGTACCAGATGAGGTACAGGTTGGTGGGCGCCTCCGACACGACGGGGCCCATGTGGTACTGCATGTCTACCAACTGGGACCCGTCAACCAGGTAGTCCGGCCCGTACACCGGCGCGCACCGCACGCCGGCGGTGGAGCTGGAGCTCCAGATGGCGGCGGCGAGGAGAAGGCATGGGAGCAACCTCCCCATTTTTGGGCTGAGTGGAGTTAAGTGGTAGAGTGAGCACCGAGGAGCTGGTGTTTTGGTGGTTTTCGAGTTTAGAGTTTGAATCCTCGCTTCGAAGCTGTGTTGGGAGTAAAAGATTTAGAGAAAATTGATTATTTGTCACTGGATAACTCTCTTTTTTTTTAATGATTTGTCATTGAATAACTGTTTATTCATCGTATGATATCGTTTTTCAAATTTTCTTCACTCCATACCATCGACATCACCTTGCCATTCAAATCTTTCCGACCTTAACTTAGGTGCTACTAGTGCAGCACTGCGCTACGGGCTTGGCGACACGCATGGGGCATGTGATGTGTGTGGCTACGCCTCCCCTCAGCATCGTCCTCTCCAACCTCGCCCCCTTCACGCGCCGTAGATCCCAACGTGGCAACATGGCTGCACAGGCTCAAGCGTCGGCCACACACGCCCTAGTTGAAGCCTGAGGGCGCCAAGCACGAGGTGTTCTCCGCAACAATGGCCGCGGCGATGTCGGCCATCCCGGACCTCGAAGTGGAGGAGTTTGGCATCGTGTGATAACTACATGCGATGGCGACGAGCGCGACGCTAGTGGCGCACACGGCCCGCACGTGTGACGGACGACGGGCGCGCCTACACCTCCGCTCGGTGTTGGCCTCTTCGGCCTCATCCCCTTCAAGCCGTCAATCCCGAGTTCGCCTCCAGATCGGCGACCTCTCTGGGTATGACGTGCTCGACATGGAGCTCGCCGGAATTTGGCTGTTACTCACATGTTCACGAGGGTAATATAGTCTTTACACACGTCTAACGGCAAGCAATTGACTGGATAGTTGACGGGGATGGTATGGAGTGAAGAAAAATTGAATAGTGATGGCATATAATATACAGTTATTCGATGGTAAATCGTGAAAAAAGAGTTATTTAGTACAAAATAATCAATTTTCTCAAAGATTTAGGAGGGTGCTTTTACGAAGGAAGGGAGACCGACGCATGGGTCCGACAGTATCTGCGCTGTAAACGTCTGATTCAAGCGACACACATTTTGGACCCTTTTTTTTAAAAAAAAAAAAATCTGGAGCTATGGCTTGGTTGATCCGAGGGGGTGTTTGGAATTAAAATAAAATAAATGGAATTTTCTAGGGATTGAATCATATTGAAAACTTTTCCTAATAGCATTTCCGAGCAACCGAATGAACTCTCGAAACAAGGACCTAATGAAAATCCCCCTTTGGATCTTTCTCCAAAATCTTATACTACCTTTTGCCGGTAAGCATCCAAATAACTGAACTGAAAATTTTGTTTTTCATAATTCCTACGAATTCAACCGGACATACCATTCCAATTCTTGTGTTCTTTTATTATTGCATCCTTGGGCCCTGAACTGTTTATTTGACCGCTCCTCACTCTTCCTGGTAGGAGGCTACCTGCTTGATCTTTTTTAATCTGTCTGGACCGACCTCCTTGATGCTTGCCATGGACCACATGTCAACGGCTGCACGCAGCTCGAAGCTAGCACTAGGTTCTATAACCAGTGCGGATGACGTGTGGGCCCAGCCGGCAGTAAGAAGCCATCATGCAGTCACTTGTTGCCTGTAAAAAACCTTAATAAAGGCGAGTAACCTGAGGCGAATTCAGAAGTTTCTTCAGTTAAAAGGAGCCTCGGTACTCTAGTTGCCTTTGTTTGGAGACAATCTGTGCACACAGCAATAACTAGACGTGGTTATGTGTTCCGATACCAGTTGGAATGGCTAGAATATGTTATACCGGCACCCAAAACGGCACACATTAGCTTCAATCCCGTATCGCTCTCAATACCGGTCATTCCGGTAATTCCGGTACCAGGCATAATTGATTTGACCACTCATTTGAATCAGCACGAAAGGCTCAGTTCAATACTATTTCATCGGTAAGTGAAATTATATTAGACTAGTATGCTAGACTATGATAAAATGTATGAAGTTGTGAATTCATGTTGTATTATTTAACTACGTACGATCTTTGTATTTATGAAATCACTGAACTATGTGTTATTTTTATTCTATAGTTATGCATTTGAAGTGAGATTCCAAATGAAATTATGTGTGTATATAATTACATATATATTTATGAATAAATATATATTATTATATTAAAATTTGAAATGGTACACTATAATAGACTGTTACCCGTGATGGAGTACCAACAGATAGCCATATTATTATATACTAAGAGACAAACCAGAATAGCCACCGGGATGGAGTACCAACTGGAGATTGAGAAGAGAAGAGTATGGAGAGAGGCTGGTTGGAAGCAAAAGTGTTATTTTCTCCTGTGCGGCATCTCAAGGAGAACCATGTGAAACCTGCAGTTTAAAAACCTTTGCATCATTCTATACAATCTTTAGCTTTTCTGAGCCTTTTTTTTTTTTTGGTTTCAGTTTCCAATGGCTCTCTCTCACACACATAGTCGCTCACACGTTACTCATCGCTGCAGTACAGCACCGTGCACGATGTCTACACAATGCACTGCTTTCTGAAGTGGAAGAGTGAAACCAAAGTTAATGCGACAGAACAGAGAAAGGGAAATAATGGCACGGACGGATGAATCATCACGACGCCTGCCTTTGCTCCTTGTGTACGCCTTTGCTCCTTGCTCATCCACAGGCAACCCAGCCATCATCGATGGCCTCATCTGGGATGATCGTAAATCCTCGTAGGTTTCCTCGTAGTGGCCGAGCGTGGTGGCTAAAGTTCGTGACATTAATAGCAACAACATCACCAAAGTAATTGTAGGAAGTACGTGATTTGGCATCATCCCAAAAAGACATTCCTTAGCTGTCCTTGCTTGTTCACATCTAAACTGTAGAGGAAACATGGGTTGTGGTCTTGCATGTTGTTGAAAAAACTCCTGCAGCGAGCTCCAGTTTCCTTTTTGTCTTAAATTCAATCTGGGTAGCTGAGCTGCTCTGTGGTGCCTCAGACATACGAGGTGGATTTTGAGAGAAAGGAGAGTTCTTCAATTGCCTCTTAAAAGTTTAAGCAAGCTAGGATCCAGTGGATGGCTATGCTCCACCAACTCGAGAACAATTAACTTCCCACCGATTTTGGAAATGAGCATCCTTCACAATCATCTAAGCCTTGCAGCCAGCCTTTGTGCCTCGCTTTCTTGCAGGCTCGGAAGCACGGACACGGCTGCAAGGTGCCGAGTCCGTGTCGGAGTCCGTATCCGACACGGCTCTGACACGTATTCTAATCGTGTTAGAAATTACAACCGTGAAGAAAAATAAAAACAAAATCGGACACATATAGGACACGTATCGGACACTTGGCCCATTCAATTCGGCCCAAAATGAACCAGCCCATTATATCACCATCACCATTCACCGGTTAACCAACCCTACCCGACCCAATCAGAGTCCATAGGCATACCTTGACCTTCAATGTCGCTGCGCACCGCCTTCCTCGCCTAGATCGCCATCGCCAGATCCGGCGGCCACCGACGGATCCCAACGCCGCTTGACTTCTTACAGCCAAGAGAGCCTTTCCTAGTTTGCTTCTTTCCCTTTTTTACTTTCCCCATTCTTTCTCTCCAATTCCTCCATTGTTGCTCCCTGGTGTTCTTTGCTCCAGCCAAAGGTTCTCATCGCGTCTCCTCCAGTCCTCCCTCTGCTCCAGGCTCTTTGCTTCTTCTCCTTCCTCATGCTTACGTAAAGAAAATAAAGAAGGGAGCAACTCGCAGCTCAGGACTATTAGAGTTAATTCATACTGATATTTGTGGTCCTTTTCCTGTGACATCAGTGGATGGTTTTGATTCTTTCATTACATTCACTGATGATTTCTCCCGTTATGGTTATATTTTTCCCATTAAGGACCGATCCGAGTCACTTGATAAATTTAAGATATTTAAGGTCAAGTTGAAAATCAAGACAACCTAAGAATCAAAGTGGTAAGATCGGACCGTGGGGAGAATATTATGGGAGACATGCCCTTATGGCCAAATTCACGCCCTTTCGCTAAGTTCCTTCAGAAAATGGCATTGTTGCCCAATATTCTACACCGGTGAACCTCAAGAAATGGGGTAGTGAGAGACGCAACCGCAGTACACTTATGGATATGGTACGGAGCATGCTTAGCTACTCTAGTTTATCACCGGTTTATGGATGGAGGCACTAAAGACAGAAGCACATATTCTTAATAGGGTTCCCAGTAAATCAGTACCTAAGACACCTTATGAATTATGGACTGGAGAAAACCGAGTTTGAAATATTTAAGAGTATGGGGTTGTTGTGCTGAAGCTAAGATATTTAATCCACATATTGGAAAATTAGACCCTAAGACAAGAAGTTGCCATTTTATAGGATACCCCGAAGATCTAAAGGGTATCGATTTTATTATCCTGATAGAACAACTAAGTTTGTAGAAACAAGACATGCCGTGTTCTTAGAAAATAATGAGGACACAAGCCTAGGAAAATTGATCTTGAAGAGAAGCGGTTTACGCCCTTCACCGCTTATCCTGTAGATTTTTATTCTCGATTTCTGTGGTTGCACCTCCGACTAAATACGTTGATGCACCCACCGTTGGGGTCTCCAAATTCCTAATGTCATACCCAATGATGAGCCTCAGCCAGCCTCCTGCGCCTCGCCAGACCTCTCGCAATAGTTGCCGAACCTATTAGAAGATCACAAATGAGAGAAGATCTGCTATCCCAAATGATTATGTTGTTTACATGAATGAGGATATTAATGATATAGGAAAGGTAGATGATCCCACCTCTTATAAGGAAGCAATAATGAGTGAATATTCTCCTAAATGGTTTGATGCCATGAAGGATGAACTAAAGTCTATGAGCACTAATGATGTATGGGACTTAGTAGAAATTCTGACGAGTCAAAACAAGAGGGTCAGAAATGGGTCTACAAAACTAAGCATGACTCTAAGGAAATATCGAAGGTTCAAAGCAAGACTCAGAGCAAAAGGCTTCTCACAAAGAGAGGGGATTGATTATAATGACACTTTTCTCCTGTCTCAACTAAGGATTCGCTCGTAATCGTTATGGCGCTTGTAGCTCATTATGATTTAGAGCTACATCGATGGATGTTAAGACGGCATTCCTTAATGGCGATTTGCAAGAAAATGTTTACATGACTCAACCGGAAGGTTTTGTCGTGGAAGGCAAGGAGCACATGGGATGTCGACTTAAGAAATCTATTTATGGCTTAAAACAAGCATCGAGGCAAAGTGGTACCTCAAATTTGATAAAGTTATAAGGAATTTTGGATTTAAGGAAAATGAAGTTGATAATCGCATATATGTTAAGTTCAAGGGAGTAAATTCACCATCTTAGTGCTTTATGTGGATGATATCTTATTGGCTAGCAATGATAAGGATATGCCGTTTGAAACCAAAAGATTTCTCTCATCCAATTTTGATATGAAGGATCTCGTGATGCTCTTACGCTCTTGGCATTGAAATTCACCGGACAGTCCAAAGGAGTATTAAGTTTATCTCAAAAGCATACATTGACAGAGTACTAAAGAGATACAATATGCATAAATGCTCGCTCACCCGCTCCTATCGTTAAGGGCGATAAGTTTGGGACATTTCAATGTCCAAGGAACCAATATGAAATCGACGATGAAGATGCTTCCTACGCTCACCGCTCGGAAGCATTATGTATGCTCAAGTAAGCACACGCCGACTTAGCTTTTGTAACCGAATGCTTGGCGATATCACCAAATCCAGACCGGACCACCGAAGGTCGTAAGAAAGTCTTATGCTATATGCAAGCTACTAAGCATCTCATGCTCACATATAAGCATACCGATAACCTTGAAGTTGTTGGTTATTCAGATTCGATTTTATGGGATGTGTTGATACTAAGAAATCCACGCCAAAGTTATATCTTCACACTCACCGGAGGAGCTATCTCGTGAAAGCTCCAAACAAACCCTTACGGCATCTTCAACGATGCAAGCCGAGTTTGTGGCATGTTATGAGGCTATCAAGCAGTCAGATGGCTTAAGAATTTTATTCGGCCTTAGAGTGGTTGATAAAGATTTCTAAGCCACTCACCTTATATCGCGATAACGAACCCGCAGTCTTTTATGCGAGTAACAACAAGTCAAGTGGTGCTGCCAAACACATTGACATTAAGTATCATGTTGTGAAAGATAGAATCCAGGATCAAACCATTAGCATCAAGCATATTAGTACTAAGTCAATGCTTGCGGATCCACTTACCAAAGGCTTACCACCCAATATATTTCGTGATCATGTTGCCGGCATGGGTTTATTGGAAAGCCTCTGATTCTGGATAAAGGACCTTAAAGCAAACCAACTCCCATTAAGTATTATGAATATCCATTTTAAAATGTGATAGTATACTATAGGTACTGAGGTTGTACGGCACTTCATTGGTCATGCGACACATTACCTTGGTACACTATTTCATTTGAGGATGGACTTATGTTGTTAGCCTTACGATCAAAGGGGAGAATGTTGGAATGATCTCGGCCAACTGCCGAGACCGAGTCTCACGGGGCTGTAAGCCCACGCGCCCTGATCGGGGGTGACTCCAACCGCTTTTGGTTTCGGTCCCGGCCACCTAGCGCTATACAAAAAGGAACGAACCCGGCAAACCTCGAGTGCTCGCTCTAGGCTACCAAGGTTCAAACAAATCGATCTTCACGGCGCTAAAGGTGGATTTAAGACCGACGGCCATCGGACCATCGCCGCAACTTCGACTCCACGCAACTCGCATCAAGGTCAAGAACCGCCGTCATCACTACTACCTCTCGGTGACTCGCCGAGGCCCCGCGCCGATCCGCGCCGACCCCGACTGTCAGCGACCAACCTTCAGATCCGATGGCTTCATCCGGATCGGCTACGCCCTTTTTGATTCCGCACTAATGTTTTTAGTTAGGTGTTCTCTTATGAGCTAGGGTTCATGTTTTTAGATTAGATCTATTGCAAACACCTTTCTCCCGCTTTTGCTATTGTTGGAGCTCCTATGGCGCCACCTTCCTCCAATGCCGCTGTCCGCTCCTTTCCTGTGCCGCCCGCCGCCGCCGCGCTCTCCCGGCTTGCCCGTGCGCTCGCCTCCAGCTCACCCGACCCTCCCGTGGCGATGTGCCCTCGCCGCTTGGCTCACCTGGCGCCGCTTCGCCCGGTCCGCTCTCTCGCACCTTGTCGGCTCGCGATCGTGTCGGTTCAAGACGCTAATGGCCGGCTCGGCCTCCGGCCGCCACCTTGGTTCCCTTGCTGTGGATTTCATTGGATTTTTGTTTACTGAAATGAGCTTGTAGTGCTGTTAGACTTTGTTGGTTCCACCCTTATGGATATGCATGGAAAATTGGAAAGTGCAATCATGTAGTGTTATGTTCATTGCCGCATATTTAGGAATTAGGAATTAGGAGATGGAACCAGGTGGTTCAAATTCAAGTGCCGAGCAGCAAAATATGAAGACTCCGTTGTGGAACCGTGTCAAGTGCCTAGAGAGGACTGGTGGAGGGGAAGGAAACATGAGATTCAAATGCAAGTATTGAAAAGATCAGGATCATCTTTGAGGTAAATATTTCTAACATTTTACACTTTCTATTTGATAAACACGTAGAAAAGCATTCAATAACACATACGCATATATTATTATTATTATTATTATTATTATTATTATTATATAGTCGTGTTTCTGTATCGCTATTTTTTTTAAAAAAAAATAGCAAATTTTGTGTTCAACACGTGTGTTTGTGTCCGAACATCAGGTCTTGTCACACTTCTAGACCACCCTCCTTTAGAACATATGAACTTAGAGCGATAGCGGAAACCATCAAAGGTATTGTCAGACCTTCTTGTAATACCCAAACCAGAGTGAGAGCGCCATACGCCACAGAGAACTGAAAGGCGTCTTCCTCCGAGTCAGATACCATCCCTACTCTTGGTACCAACGCCGGATCTATATCAACCGGCTTAAGAACATCACCCTCAGCACACACACCATCCTTCTTTCTCACCATCTTCTTGCACGTCTTCGTCATTAGACGATTCGGTACTGTAGTCTTCCTCTTCCATTGGTCCCAAATAATCTAGTCAGCCTGAAAAATACAGCAACAGTATCATAAAACTGTGTGTAGATATTCTTAACAAAAGCATGCTAAGCGCAGCTACAGCACTTTGTGTGCATCATAACATATAAAGGTAAATGGATTAGATTGGACAGTAGCGCTGGAACCTCACATAGTTGATACAATAAACCTGCTTTGGCTTCGTAACATTTGTAGGAGCAAAGAAAGAGAAATTTGTCTTCGTTCATGTTGCTCTGGTGGTGGTGCTATCTAATATTGTCTTTCTCACTCTACCAGCTATCTAATGGGCCCTGGTGCCAGAACAAGCAAGCATCAATGGTGACATACAATTTAAATATGGCAAAAAAAGGGAGCGACTAGACGGGCGATCCGCGCACATATGCACACGCAATCCCAGCCTCCACCGAGCCGCCGACGGCCGATCGGCGCCCACCTCCGCGCCGGCCTTCTTCCGAAAACCCCTCCCGCCGAGCTTCTTTGCTCTTTTGCCTCCCCCCGCGCCGATCCCCATTCGCTTCGCCATTCGCCTCCCCCGCGCCGATCGCCATTCGCCTCCCTCCCGAGCTAGCGGCGCGCATTCGCCGTTCTCCTGCCGCCCCAACTGCGCCGCTCCAAGCCGGCTACGCCCAGTCGCCCACGACGGCCCTGAGGTAAGCAACCAACCCGCCCCACCGAGTATTCGCTCTGGGGTTTTGCACCGCCGCCAGCTACGCCTGGCCGCTCTCGGCCCGCTCCATCCCATTGCGGCGCACCGCCGCCCCATTCATACCGCCTTTCTTCTTGCCGCCGGATGGACGCTAGGGTTTGGCGCCGCCGCCCCCATTCGTGCCGCTCCTTGCTTGCCGCCGCCCCCAGCCCCGTGCGCCGCTCCATCCCCTTGGGCCTAGGGGATGGACGCTACGGTTTGGCCCTTGCGACTGTGCCACTCCATCCCCTTGCCGCCGCCCCCAGGCCCTCCATTCCCCTTGCTACAACTGAGTGTACATGTGAACGGATTTCCTGTTGGAATATGTTGTGTAGATGTCAATCGATTATGCGAAGAAAGTGTTGCAGTCGGAGGCGTTTGCGTCGGGGCCTTCTGGGGGGCTTCAGCTTGTGCCATGCCCAAAATGCGGTGAGAAGATGATTTGGGCAGTGTCTGGGAGCTCGAAGAATCGAGGAAAAGAGTATTACAAATGCCCTAACAACATCGGCGTAAGTTTGTTCGAATTCAAAACCTTATTTCTGGATCGAGAACAATATATCTAGCTATGTTCCCAATCAATCTAGTACAAAACCTTGCTATGTTTTTGTGCAGAAGTATGCTAGCGGTTGTGACACTTTCATGTGGAAAGATCAATATGAGATACATCTGGCTGGGTTGAAGTTGAGCAGTGCACACCGAGCATATCCATTTGTTTCCCCGCCCCGCCGAGCGCCGTTTTCCCCCCACCGCGCCGCTTTTACGCCGTCTCAGCCGCCCATTCGCCATCGCTTCTGCTTTACGCCGCCACATCAGAGCGCCGCCGCCGCCACCGCCGCCAAGAGCGCCGCCATCCCGCTGTCTCGGATCGCGCGCTCTCGGGCGCCACGCCCTCTAGGTCTCGCTGTTCCGTCTTCGCGCCCCCTCTCCAGACGCCCTCCAGTCGCTGCACGCCATCGCCATCGCTTCCTGTGTCGCGTTGTCGTCGATAGGGGAAACAAATGGATATGCTCGTGTGCATTGCTCAACTTCAACCCAAACGGATGTATCTCATATTGATCTTTCCACATGAAAGTGTCACAACCGCTAGCATACTACGCACAAAAACATAGCAAGGTTTTGTACTGGATTGATTGGGAACATAGCTAGATATATTGTTCTCGATCCAGAAATAAGGTTTAGAATTCGAACAAACTTACGCCGATGTTGTTAGGGCATTTGTAATACTCTTTTCCTCGATTCTTCGAGCTCCCAGACACTGCCCAAATCATCTTCTCACCGCATTTTGGGCATGGCACAAGCTGAAGCCCCCTAGAAGGCCCCGATGCGGACGCCTCCGACTGCAACACTTTCTTCGCACAATCGATTGACATCTACACAACATATTCCAACAGAAATCCATTCACATGTACACTGGGCCAGTAGCAGGGGAATGGAGGGCTGGGCGGCAAGGGGATGGAGCAAGACAATGCAAGGGGCCAAACCCTAGCGTCCATCCCCTGGGCTCAAGGGGATGGAGCGGCGCATGGGGCTGGGGGCGGCGGCAAGCAAGGAGCGGCACGAATGGGGGCGGCGGCGCCAAACCCTAGCATCCATCCCGGGGGACGGGGTTAAGTAAGGAGCGACACGAATGGGGGCGGCGGCGCAGTCGCAAGGGGCTTGGGCTCAAGGGAATGGAGCGGGGTCGGGGGCGGCGGTGTGAAACCCCAGAGCGAATACTCGGCGGGGCTGGGCGGGGCGGGTTGGTTGCTTACCTCTGGCCGCTGTGGGCGATCGGGCGAGCCGGCTTGAGCGCGCATTGGGGCGCTGGAGAATACGGCGAATGCGCGCGCTACTGCCTCGGGAGGGAGGCGAATGGCGATCGGCGCGGGAGGCGAATGGCGGTTTAATGGGATCGGCGCGGGGGGAGGCGAAAGAGCAAAGAAGCGCTCGAGCGGGAGGGGGTTTTCGGAAGAAGGCCGACGCGGGAGGTGGGGCGTCGATCGGGCCATCGGCTGCTCAATGGAGGGTTGGGATTGCGTGTGTGCATATGTGCACGGGATACAGCCCCCGACTAGGCGTAGATGAGATCTTTCCAATTGTACGCCCCCAATCGTCGGATCTCATTTAGATGGATCACAACAAAAAAAATCTCATTCTGGTGTAACAAAAAATCATCAACCACAATAATTAGTTTTATGGTTGCAACAAAAATTCCACTCCGATGCAACAAACACAAATACAAACTAAAACAATTGTAGCAACAAATGCAAGAATCTATTACAACAAAATTAAAACATTGTTGCAAAAAAAGTAAAAAAAAACCACTAAATCAACCCCAACATCTTGGAGAGAGTGCTGCAACATTCTAAAGTAACCACTGAAACAACTCGACTTACTGGTGCTAATATTTTAGATGGGCTCAAAGTAGGAGGAGGTGGTGGCCAGCCCACACTGCCACCTTGTCGTTGGTCGGATCTAGCATCCCCGGTACCACATCCTCGTCGCCCTCGACCCCGATTGGGCCACTACTGAGTTTGCCATATGTGGGGATTGCCGCTGCTGGGGGTGACGAGTAAGCATGAGTCGCTTGGTGAGGCCTCTCGCCCTCGGCGGCATGGCCGGGCGACTCAACTTTGAGCTCCAGGAGGTCGATGTAGGCTCGCTATTCGTTGCTCTAACTCCTCCAGCCGCCATCCAGTGCTCCGCCGCGACATCCTCTCCTCGTCGGCACAAGAGACGGTGTCCTTAGAAGGTGAGGCCTCTATGTGAGCTCAGGTTGTGACAAAAGAGAGGGATAGGGAGCTAGAGAGATAAGCATGGAAGAGCGCTTAGCTCTGATCTAGCCGTGGCCATATGTGGGCGTGGCCAGACAGACGGAGAGTGGGAGAAGCACAGAAGTATTGAATACAATGAAGCTGCGCTTGTTTGGATGGGAGCTGAAGATAGATAAGACAATTGCGTGGTGTTGGTTCTGACATGTAGTGCTGCGGTAGTCATGGACAGATGGCCTGCCCGACAAGGCATGGCCCAGGCCTATGCTAGCCTGGCACGATTACGCTCGGGCACTAATCAGGTCGTGTTGCGCCTAAGAATTGGAAAACTGAAATCGGTAGAAATCCCGGTCGGAGGCTCAAAACCAATTACCGGTCGGTAGCCGGAAATCTCGAGAAAAACTCGGTTGAATTTCATCTGAATACATTTGAATTTGGGATCTAACCGTCAGGATTTTGAATTTGAACTTAAATTTGAACATTTCCGGCCGAGATTTTTTCCCTAGTCCCCACCGGTAAGACCAGTAACTACCGGTAACCGGCCAAGTTTTTTATCCCTGGTCGTGCCTGCTCGTGGGCCGAGGTGGCGACTCAGGCACGACACTCTGGCACCTCAGGCCGTGCTGCACCGGCTCAACACTGTTTGGCCTAGTCAGGTCGGGATAAGGCAACACGCAACCATGCACGCCTGAGTGCCCGAGAGCCAGCCTGCTTCCTTAGCCTCGCCACCTCCACCGCACCCAGTCCGCGCTGTCGTCGCCTCCTCAACATGTGTCGGTCGTGCCCCGCCGCCTCCGCGCTGAACCTCCTCCTCCCCACACCGTCCTCCTCTCGTGTTCCGCCGCTACCGAGCCTGGCCTCCTCCTCCCGCGTCGTGTTGGCCTTGCCATCTCGCCGCGGTTGCTGGCCGGGCATGACACTGTGCGTGCTGTGTTGTACCGAGGTGTGAACTCAAGTACGACACGGGTGCTCGGGCCGTGCCGGCCCGACTAAACTACAGTGTGGGTCGTGCCGTGTCTGGGCTGGGCCAATAGTCTCATGCTTCAGGCTAGCCCGGGAAACATGACCCATCTGACTATCTCTGTACTGCGGGTGTGAGGCTAGAAAGTTGATTCGTGTTGTGAGCTGTGACAACCGATGAGCGGTAGCCTTCGATTTTTTACGCACGTCCGTTTCAATTTCCCAAAAATAAACCTGACAAGTTTTTCCCATTAGGCACATCCGTAGGGAATTTTTTAAAATAATATTAATTTAAAAGATAAGTACAAAAAAATAGTAAAAAAACAATAACAAAACTAGGCATCTGTCGCCAATTGGAATGGCGACAGGCTTCTGTTGTCATTCCAATTAGTGACAGGGGGCTCAACAGTACCCAGAGCCCTCTGTCGCCAGTTGGCGACAAGGATCCTTCATTTTTTTAATTTAAAAAATTGAAAAACTGTCATTTCAAATGGCGATAGGGATCCCGTAGATCTCTGTCGTCATTCCAAATGGTGACACAATATCCCCTATAAAAGACCCTCGAAACCCTAAAATTTAGGAAAAACTCACTTTTATTTGGGAAAAAAAGAGAAACAAGGGAGGGAAGGGAGAGGAGTAGAGGGGAGGAGAGAAGCTAGCAAAGCGCTGCCCGTCCGGTTGCCCACCTTTCAGATAATTTTTAACCGAATGTATTACATATCTTTAGATGTACGGTTACGTAGTATAGTATGTTGTACATAATCCTTTTCGGTTGGTAGTTTAGTTTTAGATATGTGGTTAATCATGAAAATCTTGTTTATAATGCAGTACGTCAAATATATCAGATGCCACCAATTTTAAAATTTACTACGGTCAGGGGATTATTCTTGAGGGTCCCGAGGGGATTGATTTGCGTTATTTCCAATCGGTGACCGTGCCCCTGCCAAGACCAGAGCAACGTAAATGGGGCGTTGTGATGCGGTGGTTGTTTCACTCATTTGATTTGGATCATGCTGTGTATGATTTGAGATTGAGTTGCCTTACACCCTGAGCAACACACCTTACATATTGGGAGTTAGTGCATCTCAAGGGAACAAGGTCATAGTAGTCATATGTACACTGAGGGAAGAAGGGTGGGATTTGGTCTTTCTGGCCCAGGTTTATGTCAAGCTCACTCCTGCATTGATGGTTGAACAAAAGGGGGTGGTAATGCCAAATAAGAAGTCGGAGACTCCAGCCACAATGCGGCGCACTCAATGGCCGAAGCTCTCGAGTTGCTAATGCTGTCGATGAAGACACTACGGAAGTAGCTCTTTCAGTCAGGCAAACTAGTGAGCTTGCTGACAAGGGTGAGAAGCTAGAAGCTCTAATGCAAAGGATAGATCTCGAAGATTGGGACTACATGGCATTGTTCGAAGATGAAGGATCCAACGATGAGGATGATGTGGACCAGCAGGCGGTTCCATCCCAGTGGAACACATAGTAGTTCGACAACCTCGTTGTTAACGAAGGCTCCCGTGAGCCGTGCGAGTACGACCAGAGCAAGGTCAGGCAAGGAGCTATATACAAATTCAAGGAGACCGTGCAGGAAGCGGTCAAATTTAGACCTTGTCGATGCGGTGTACATTCACAGTCGTCAAGTCTAACCCAATATGCTACGATGTGAAGTACGACATAGAGGGATGCCCTTAGCGAGTGCACACATTTCAACCTAAGTGGAATACTGTAGGACCATAAAGGCGACTAGAGGGGGGTGAATAGGTGTTTTCTCGATTTTTTGCCTTAATCAAATTCAACACACACTTTTCTCCTTTAGCTATGAAAGCTAAGAAGATCAGTACATGTACAGAGGAAGCCTTGTGCTGAATTCGATTACCCCCTTAACCACAAGACACAATAATGGATAATTGATCTCACTGGACCGGTCGGACCGGTGTAGTGCTGGCGGTCTGACTGCCTGGCGGTCGGACCAACGCTCAATTGGCGGTCTGATTGTCGGGCGGTCGGACCGGTGCTGAGAAATCGGTCAGATCGATTTAGTCCAGAGGCAACGCACAAAGCCCAAATCCAAAACAAAAATTGGTCTAACTTTTGATTCAACCAATGAAACTTGACCAAATTTGGAGCACACCTCGCTAAGGATATCTAAGACCTATTTCTAGCGACGATCGTCCAGATCCACTTCAAAGAATCGATCTTTTAAGGTTTTACCAAAGAAGTGTTCCAAAACCTAGAAATATGAAAATTTTGATCCAAAACTTGCTTGTGGGGGATTGATGATCTAGATGATTCTAGGAGTATTCCCACACATCATAGCAAGGTAAAATCGGTCAAGAGACCAAGCATAAACACCCGGATCAAGGAATCATCAAAATCATCAAAAGAGAGAAGAAAGCAAATGAGACTTCACCCTTGATCAAACATCCATAGATTGATTTATTCAAGATGTTGCTTACAAAGCCACTCCCTCAAGGAGGACAAGAGCTCAATCCAAGAGCACACACAAATTTCTCTCCTCTCCTCTCCTCTCCAAACCCTAACCCTAACTAGGTTTTTTTGCAAATGAGTGCTTGGGTGCTTGGGGTTTTTTTTCCATCTCCCCCTTCTATTTATAGGAGAGGCTAGGGCTTCTCTCATGGGCTCCCATTAAGGCCCAACACAAATGGAACCCACACACACACAAATCTGTTGAAGCAATCACCTGCTTCACCACGTGTAGGTTGATCAGCGGCTCTCATCATGTTGGCAAGTCTCTCCCGTACGAATCCCATCGGAACCTCCAAGGCACTTGCACCGACCCTCGCGCCGCTTAATCCAACCAGCTGCAACGAACTGCCCGTTCGATCCATCTTGTCCATTCTGCACCATGCTTGAGTCACACGACCTCACCCGGCATCCATGATCTTTCTGGACCTCAGCTCTCCAAGCTTAGTCCCGATCCTCCTCGCCGTTGACCTGCAAGCCACCTGCACAGCAATAGACAAAGAAATCGTGTCCGGGAATAAGTTCTTCACAACTTGACCCACGTTAGCTCAATAATACAATATGCAATAATAAAGCATTGAAACTCATACAATAGATATCATCAAAACATAATAATGCCAAAATGGCCGAAGTCCAAGTGGAAGCCGGTCTGACCGCCCTACCATGCTGGTCGGACCGATTTCCCAGCAGTCGGACCGATTCCATAACGGCGGTCGGACCGCCCCAAAAGACTTAGCCAAATTTCAACTCGAAAATTCGCAACCTCTCTGGAATTTTCAACTGGATAGAACTTTTGACTGGGAGCTCCAAAAATTATGTGAACACATCCAGGAGACTCCCCTCTCATGCCTACACAACCTATTTTTGTCCTAGCTCCAAACTCCATCATAAACTGTGGCCGGTCGGACCGGCAAGTATTGCCGATCGAATCCACACGCTCACGGCCGACCGGCTTGCGCACGGCCGCATCGCTAATGACTCGACAAAGATCAAGTTTTTTGAAAATGCGAGATTCGTCAAACAAACAACGCCATTGCCAATTGACTCATCACTCTAAGATCATGCACATATCCCCACGATATCCACAATCTCCCTGTTGATGAACACATTGGCAATTTACCAGAAAATGTAGTTAAGTGGTTTGAAAAATAAAATACTCGCAGTTTTCGCGTAAAGGCACAACTTGGTCCATAAGCAAAAGAAAGCTTAGGAAACGACCAAGCTGGCTTCAGAATAGCATAGGCAAGCGAGATAAGGCGAAGAGAGCACAAAAAGCTTCAATTTCCAGAAAATAGCCAAAAATCTCACTTCGGTCCATATGAAAGAACAAATGCTCTATTTGACCTTTGATCATTGTGAGTCTTCTAGATTTGCAAATAAAATCAGAAAAGGCAATAAAACCAAGAGAATCCACTCACAATGATAACCAATTTCCAGAAAATACATTTTCCCTTTATGACTCCAAAAGCTCTAAAAACCACATTTTCTCTAATTTCCCCCTTTGACAATGAATTCATCAAGATGCAAGGAAAAAGTTAGAGCATGAAGGAATGACTAATCTTTTATTTTTGAACTTTAGCAAAAGGAGCCATGAAGAATATCTATGAAGACAGTACAAGTATTACACCAAGCCATATTAAGTGAAGAAGCTGTGTTCAATCATGGCAAATCATGTACTGCAAAGCTAAGACCAAAATAACAATAATCTGAGATTAAATGAATTGATACCACGATAAGTTGCTCAATATAATAGTTTCACCAAGGTATCCAAAAATGAGTCAACCCATGTCTATAAGTAAAATAGAGACCAGAAATCAGAAACCGGGGCATTTTGAGCATTGGGAGTTCAAATATGAAGCAATTTAATCAAGCACTTAGCAATTAGAGTATTTTGCTGAAAATGATATATATATATTTTTATAGCAATGTGTTAGATCTCAAGCCTTGCCGCGACCATCTCAAGCAAGAAGCTTAAAAGAATGGTCTAGGTCATCCAAAACTCCCCCTGAATTCATGCCTAGTGCAATGGCAAGCAGTCTTATGAGAAAGAATAGGTGAGATCATTTTTTTCGCACATAAAAACTCATTCTTCATTTGCTTGACTTAAGAAATAACAAAGCTCATTTTACAGCTCAAACTCAGTTCAAAACTCAATTTAACCTATATGACATGGCATGAATCATGAGAGGATCACTAAACAAAACTAGTCACAAGATCCAAAAAAACATGATTTGATTCAATTTTGCTCATAGATATAAAGCTAGCAAGGCAAAAGCTAAGCTAAACAAGAAGAGCCATAAAAAAAGTCTAGCAGACTATCACAGGACATGGCAAGGTATAAAGTATGAAAACACGCCACACAAGGATAATAATCAAAGCTCTATAAGTTTATAATACAATGCAAGAAATTCGAATTTTAAAATGCATTATGATACAATGAATGCAAAAAGAGCAAAACCCCTCTCAAAACAGCCCAAGAGGACTAATAACCCCTAATTCTCCCCGCAAAGTAGCAAAACGAGAAGAATCAAGCGCTTTAGTGAAAATATCTGCAAGCTGCTGCTCAGACTCTACAAAGTGAAGCACAACATCACCCTTCTCAACATGGTATCTCAGAAAATGGTATCGAATATCAATGTGCTTAGTCCTAGAATGTTGCACTGGGTTTTTGGCAATGTTTATGACAGAAGTGTTGTCACGGAAAAGAGGAACACTCTCCAAAAATAACCCATAGTCCCGCAGCGTGGATAAGATTCAGAGAACCTGAGAGCAACCAGCGCAAGAGCTACATACTCGGCCTCGGTGTGGGTCAGTCAATGTAAGACTGTTTAGAAGACCAAGAAACAAGGGATGTGCCTAAGAAATAACACGTGCGTAAGTACTCTTCCTATCCACTCTACACCCTTAAAATCAGCATTAGAAAATGCTCGAATTGAGAGAGCAGAAGAAGAAGAATACCAGTACAAAGTCAAGAGTATCTGAAGGTACTGAATATGCGACGTCTCGCTTGACGATGAGAAGCACGAGGAAGCTCGAAAGCGAGCGCATGGACATACAAAGAAATTGTATGTCCTACCTCGTATTGTGAGGTAGAGGAGGAGTCAATCATGCTGCGGTACTCCTTCTGGTCCACGGGCTCTCCATCCTCATCAGGGTCCAGCGCGGTGGTTGTGGCAATGGGAGTAGACATTGGCCTACTGCTTCCCATATTGAAGCGCCGAAGAAGGTCCTTTGTATACTTACTCTGGTGGATGAAGGTGCCTTCTTTCAGTTGTTTAACTTGAAGACCAAGGAAGAATGTCAACTCTCCCATCATGCTCATCTCAAACTCACTGCTCATAGAATCTAAAAATCTGGACACTAAAGCATGAGAAGAACCACCGAATATGATATCATCCACAAAAATCTGAACTAATAAAAAATCACTGCCATGCCTGAGAGTGAACAAGGTTTTATCAACCATTCCCATTTTGAAATCATTTTCAAGCAAGAAACTCTTAAGCCTATCATACCAAGCTCGAGGAGCTTGCTTCAATCCATACAAGGCTTTGGAGAGTTTAAAAACATGATTTGGGAACTTATGATTTTCAAAACCAGGTGGTTGCTTGACAAAGACCTCTTCTTCTATGAAACCATTTAAGAAAGCACTTTTAACATCCATTTCAAAAAGCTTGAAACCCTTGGATGTTGCAAATGCTAGTAAAATGCGAATGGCTTTCAATCTAGCTACAGGAGCAAAAGTCTTTTCAAAGTCTAAGCCTTCTACCTGGGAATAACCTTGAGCAACAAGTCTAGCCTTATTGCGAACAACCAATTCATCCTCACTTTGCTTATTTTTAGAAATCCATTTTGTTCCAATAACATGAGAATCAGAAGGAGGCTCAACTAAGATCCAGACTTTGTTTCTTTCAAAAAATTTAAGCTCTTCATGCATGGCATTGACCCAAGAGAAATCAGATAAAGCATGGGTGATATCTCGGGGTTCAAAAGAAGTGACAAAAGCAAAATGAGCATGAGAATCAAGAGAAATAAACCTGGAGCGAGTGACTCGCTCTTGAAGACCCACAATCATCTGCTCAGGTGGATGTAGTCGCTGAATATGAAGAGGAGCTCCTGGTGCAGAAGTGGCCTCTACCTCACGAGCTGTGGAGGTAGGAACAGAGCCACTCAAGTCATCGGTGAAGATAGGAGGAGGCTGCTCAGCTGAAACTGGAGTAGTAGTAGCAGGCTCTCCAACCCTCTCAGAAGTGTCTGGATGATGTATTGAGTCCTCATCCTCAGAGTCATCATCGACGAAGATGCTTCCTTGAATTTCAGGAACCTGTGTACCTGTAGCATCGGGTCTAGTACCAGAACTAGCCTCATCAAAAGTGACTTCGCAAGTCTCAACAATTTTGTTAGTGTCAACATTAAATACACGATAGCCACGAGAATGAGCAGGATATCCAAGAAATATGCTATCAGAACATCTAGACTCAAATTTATCAAGGTTGCCATGTTTAAGAATGAAGCACTTGCAGCCAAAAATCTTGAAATGAGAGACTTTGGGTGAATGACCAAATCTAAGCTCAAACGAAGTCTTCCCAATCACAGATCTCAAGAAAACCCTATTGGACATATACAAGCAGTAGAGATCGCCTCAGCCCAAAATCTCCTAGGAGTAGAATGCTCATCTAATATGGTCCGAGCCATCTCTACAAGGGTCATGTTCTTCCTCTCTACAACACCATTCTGCTGAGGAACTCTAGGAGAAGAAAACTGATACTCAATTCCCCTATCAGAGCAGAAGGTAGAAAAGGAAGAATTCTTAAATTATATCCCATTATCACTCCTAATGGCTCTCAAAGCTTCAAGAATATCAACATCAAGTCTAAGGACTAATTCTCTAAAGAAAACAAACGCCTCGTCCTTAGAAGCCAAAAAATAAACCTATGAATACCTGGAGAAATCATCCACAACCACAAGCACATACCATTTCCCACCAACTGACTGAACTCTAGAAGGACCAACAGTGTCTAAGTGCAAAAGCTATCCTGGTCCATCAGTCATCACTAAGGTAAGAGGTGGATGGGAAGCAGACACCATCTTACAATGTCTACAGGGTGAGCACACAAGATCTTTAACAGCCTTCAGCCTAGGCAAACCTCTAATCAAGTCCTTGCAACTGACTCTAGACAGATGATCAAAGCCTATATGTCCAAGTCTACGATGCCACAAAATAAGATCATGAGAATCAGAGGCTACAAGACATCTAGGACTGGAAGCTGAAGAAATACTGAAATTTGCACAAAAGATCTTCTCAAATCTGGAGATCTCAAAAACAAGCTCACCCGAGGAATCTAGAACTCTACAGTCACCACTTTTAAACCTCACTTCTAGACCCTCATCAAGCAGCTGAGAAACAGATAGAAGATTATACCTCAGCTTACTTACCAAAGCGACGTCTTTAAGCATGAACTTGTTGTTGACGCGCACAGTGCCCTTGGCAGTCACGGTCCCGGTAGAAGCATTCCCAAAAGTAATCAATTCATTGCCGGATGCACGTGTGAGGGAGGAGAACCATCTAGAATCTCCGGTCATATGTCGAGAACACCCGGAGTCAACAATCCATATGTCCTCCTTCCTCGCACGACGGACCTAAAAAGCACAAGCAGAAAATATCTGTGCCTCAGTACTGGGGTTAGTGATAAAGGATCTAGGAATCCAGTACTGAGATGCACGATGCCTGGGAACAACAGTAGAAGCAGCAGAAAAATGATCAGGAACAAAATCATAATAATGCACACGAGAACCACCTAAACCTCTCCGAAACGATCTACCAAAAGATCGATACTCCCCCTGTCTAGATTGTGAGACCCCGGTTTATCTGGCTTGTAATGCTTAACCATCCATTCGGTCCTAGCATCACAAATCAAATAAACCGAGACTCGAGACATGTATACTTCCTAGAAATGTAGTATACACACCCCTTTACAAAATTTGTGCATCAATTCCATTCATTCACATAGAACCGAAGCACATCAACAAACCAGAAGTTAATCTAAATAAAGGATAGTTATTACAAAAGAGAAGCCGACCGGCCAAATACATATAAATACAAAAATAAACAGCGGAAGCAAAAGTGCCATAAGATGGTCATAAACAAAGAGCCAATCAGTGTGCCTTTACCCACAAGGCAACCGATTGGGCCGCCAAGCTAGTCGTCAAACCCGCAGCACATCTCACAAAAGTGAGGCCCTTGGGGCTCACCTTCCTCCTCTGCAACAAATAGTTAAGCAAAGCAAATGAGTACAAAAATTGTACTCCGCAAGACTTACGTGTAGAATAACAGACCTATTCATATGCTACATGCAAGTTTATTTAAGTGGAGGCTGTATGTCTCATTTTCAGCATAAAGCAATCTTTATTTGCAATAGTGTAGTACATTTAAAAGCAAGTTGACAAATCTGTTTTTAATGTTCAAATAACAGTAACGACAACAATAATAACAATAGATAGAGGACAACAACAATCCTGGAAGTGACTAAACCCATAGTCACCACAACAATAGCATGAATTACCCATCCAGGCCAACCCCGTCAAATTTTAATAAAAAGGTTGTAGTCTAGTTCTTGCACGACCTTACCAAGCATGTCCAGAACCTAGGACGAGGCTATTCGAATAGTTTTATCCCTGCAGAGGTGTACCAATGTACCCACACATCAGACCGCCTTTTTGCCACACGATTAGCATACTTCCTTTGGTGTGCCAGCACAGCTAAGTCCTTCGAGACATTTTCAATATTATGCATTAACTGCGAGTCGCCCATATGGATAGAAACCCATACGTTGTGTCGGAGTCATCGTAAAGCCTCGGTCAACTACCCATCGCGGGTAAAGCCTTGGACAACTACGATGCCCCTCGAGGTGGAGAGCCTACCCGGAATCTCTACCACCGCACACCGCACGCAAGAACACAGACCCTTTTTCACACAACACACACAACCCCCTCCTGCGACTCGGAGCTAACACACGCCAAAGTACTAAGTCAAGAGATATCCCATATCCCTCTCGTGTGGTTAGCACGCAAAAGCGCTTGGCTTAGTGACACAAGTAACTCGGTCCTTGATGACCTAGGCACCATTCCATTCACACCAACAGATCACACCAACACACCATTGTGCCCAAGTCTAAAATAATTTTATTTTTAGTTTTTGACTTTACAAAGTAACAAAGCACAAGTGCTGGACATAATAGAATAATAAATAGATGTGTGATCAAGATCATCGACTAAATCGATGATCGCCCTTTACTACCGAAACTAAGCATTTCTAAGCAATCTCAAACGCAATCTACTAAGTGACAAGAGCTCATCCATCGAACTCAAATCACAGCCAATAACCTAGGCTCATGGTAGTAGAGGATAATCAATTCCTACAGATTATGCAACTATAGGATACTAACCATAATTTAACAACAAAATAGCAATGCATACATACAAGTCGAAATCAATATATTAGACTTGAAAAATACTGGGATTAACATGATCAAACTGCTTGCCTGGTTGCTACTGCTCAAGATGTTGCGGATGATCACTTAGGTTATCAATGTTGTCGGTGTATTAGAACCGATCTTACGTAAAGATTATTTGATTCGGGGGGTCTCCTAGAGATGAAATCACGCAGAGTGGTTGACACGGGATGTTTAGACAGGTTCAGGCCTTCTCCGGGGAGAATAACAACCCTACTCCTGTATGTGTATGGTATTGATCAGATTCTCGATGATCAAGCAAGAAACTAGGGCTATTACGGATAACAAGATGCTTGTGTTTCTCCTTGACTTACTCTCTTTCGCCTCCCTTTCACCCTCTGATTGATGTCTTTATATAGTCGTGAAGGAGTAGCCGTTTTGTCCTGCGGAAGAGGCGCCTATTTAAGCCAGTAATGGGCGCATGATGGCAGTAATTACCAGCGCATTGGCTTCTTCACGCCGTCTGGCAGTTATCTCTCAGAAGTAATGGGGTATTTAAGCACTATTACTACGCAGAATAATAGTGCGTGTGGACCGTTCGGATTCCTTAATCAATTGGACCCACTCGCTTGTAGGTTTGATTATAAGGTGGTCGTGGCTTACTTGGTCGTAGTAGGGCTTACGACTGGGCAATAGTCGTAGAAGGACTTACGACTGGGTAATGGTCGTAGAAGGACTTACGACCAGGTAGTGGTCGTAGAAGGACTTACGACCATGACATAGTCGTAGTAAGACTTACGACCATGGGGGTGATTGTAGAAGATCTTATAATCACTTAATAGGCCTCCCCCTTATAAGTATAAGGGGTACTTCTGGGGACTATGTGACATCATATTTACCCATAATAAGAATTATAGATAAAAGATAAAATGAGGATCATTAGATCCTCGTCATCTAGCCCCCCAGCTTCAAGTGAAAGTAACTTACTTGGTGAAGGATTTGCAAATGGACTTACGACTATAAAAATATCGTAGAATAATGGTCGAAGGAAAAACTCTTCGACATTTGAATGCTACTTTGACCAGGAATTTGCTTGATCAGGAAGGTTGCTTACGACTATCAAAAAGTCATAAAAACCGCTACGACTGTGAAGTTATCGTAGTGGGGTGAACGGAGAAAAAACCCTTTCGATTGATACTTCCTTCGACCAGAAAGACTTGGTCAAGAAAGTAATTTCATTTGGAGGTGACAAAACGAACCTAATTTTCCCGAATGCACCGTGCTGGGAATTGCAAGCGACTCCCACGATCATTGATGAGGCGGTTCTGGCGGTTGTAATCATGAAGATTGCTTACGACTATCAAAAGTCGTAAAACCCCTCGACCGTGAAGTGGTCGCAGAGGGGATCGGAGAAAAAACCCTTCCGATTGATACTTCCTTCGACCAGAAAGACTTGGTCAAGAAAGTAATTTTGCTTGGGGGTGACAATACGCACCTAATTTTCTCGAACGGATCATCTGGGGAATTGCAACCGACTCTCACAGACTTGTCCGATGAGGCGGTTCTCGAAGCGGTGCAACCAACTCCCATAGACCTATAGACGAGACGGTTTCTGAAGCGGTGGCAATCGTGCGGTTATAAAAACTCACCAGGAGTTAGACTTGGATTTTTACCTTTTACTCAAATCGCTCCGCTGTTCTTCGAGCTCTTGCTTTCTCCGTCTTCGACTAGGTTTCACCTTCTCCGCCGCCAACCCAATCAAAAAACTTCTTGTTTCTGAGCGAAATGGCCAAGAGAGTTTCCGAATGGGAAGAATCGGAGATGGATGCGGCTAAGATCAAAATCTTGGTCGACGCCGGGAAGATTCCAGAGAAGGCTCTGGTGAAGTGGATTCCGGCTATTAGGCGTACCTCGCCGTCGGGGAAAATGGGCAAATCCGCCTTCCAAGCGTACAGAGAGTGCGGCCTCCGATTGCTGCTCACCCCTTTCTTCTGATGGTACTCGAGCATTTTGGGGTGGAATTGGTGAACTTAGGTCCTAATTCCATTACCATGTTGAGTGTCTTCGTGTACTGTCTGAGGCGTACTGGGATTCCATGGATCTCGAGCTGCTTCCAATATTATTATGGGATGGCTCGACAAACCGAAATCGCCGGAAGTCATGGCTCAAGCTCCACGACTCGAAGTCGAAGGAGTATATTCAGAGTTTCACCCAGTCTTCGTGGCCGGGATAGAGGAAGAGGTGGTTTTACTGGAAAGTCACCTCTGAAGACAGCCTCTCTTTTGCGGGGAGGGCTGCCGAGAAGAAATCTTCATGGGATTCGATTCCTGAAGATATCAGCCGAATTACCCCCTATATTCAAGCCATCAAGGACTTGAAAGAAGAGGGTCTGACCGGATGGCATGTGGTAAAAGATTTTATCACACGTCGTATTAGTCCTTTGAAGAAACGAGCATCTCCTATGTGGAGATACTCGGGGAGAGGAGACCCAACCAGAGATTACGACGAGTGTAAGTAACTGTCGACTTAGCTTTCGGTTTGGTCTTCCTCAACATTGTCTAAAAAATTTTATCTGTTTACACAGATCTTTCACAGGCCGAGGTTGACTCTAGAGTCAGACTCATCTGTGAGAAATCTCCGCCACTCCGAGTGGTGGTTCCTCAAATCATTGCGGCTTTGTCCGCAGATGAAAAGATAGAGCGCCTAAAGGTAATCAAAAAGTTGATTCTTTCTTTAGGACTTTATAGTCGTAGAAGATACTTACGACTAATGGTGATCGTAGAAAGTCTTGCGATCAAGAAAGTGCCGTAGAAAAACTTACGAGTTGGCACCGGTCGTAGAAAAACTTACGACTGGTTAGTGACTCTTCTTTTTCTGTTTTGCGTTACAGAAAGTAGGCATGGAAAATCGTCAGGACGACGAGGAAGTCATACTGATGACTATTGGCACAGGGTTGTCGAAAGACAGAGGCTCGGCTCCTCCATCTAAGAGACGTCGACTTGCAAGATCTGCCGACAAGGGAGGAGCAAGCTCGAGCTCTGGTCTTTCGACCAGACCCTCTACAAAGCTGCGGCGCACCGTAGCCATATCGCCGAGGTCGCAGCCTATCGGGCCGAGGAGGTTGAAGCAACAATCTCTTAAGCGCAAACCTCGCAAGGCTAAGGTACCCTTCTATTATGATAAGGAATCTTCGCGATTCTTTGCCACTCCTAGTTTTGTTAAGCAAGCGGGAAAAGGAGATCCGGAAAGATTTTATGTCTTTTATGAAGGATGATCTTGCTCGGCACAACTGCGAATGAGGTAGTGTTGCTGCTCTTGGAATGGTCGAGGCCGATCTCGGCCATCCAGAGACCCAGGAGACCAGAGCCCTGGTTCCTGTTCAAACTCTACGACTAGACGTGGTCGTAGCTGAGCCAATTGTTGAACCGACCGGGACGTGGGTGTGGAGAAGAAGAAGTCCTCCGTTGGGAGGATTGCTCCTAAATTCTGGTTAAGACCGAGATGCAGAGGTATGTGAAATGTACTAAAGTGTAAGAACAACATTTACCTTTTCCTTTTCACAACTTTGATTTGCTTCTCTTTATTTTAGTCCGACTCCTTCAGCCCCCGAGGATGCTTCCGTTGAGAAGCCTATTATTACTTCTTCAGTTGCTGATGAGGTAACAATGGAAGTGGTTGAAGGAGTTTCCTTGACCCAGGTGGCTCCCGAAGTGGTTTCTCCAACTGCTGTGGTCGTAGCTACAACTACTGAAGTCATAGCTACGACCACTCGGAGAAGCATTGCGACTCATCAAGTCGTAGAGACCACGAGGCAACGTTGCAAGAGCCCCGGTCAAGGTGATGATGACTCAGACATCGCATCTTGGAAAGGAAGTCGTGATAGACATTCCTTCCGGTTTCCAAAGAGAAAGTGCAGCCACAAAATCAGAGGATGAAGAACCTTTCAACTTCTGTGCTGATTTCTTTGGACACCTTGTTATAGGGTCTGCTTGCCATCGATCTCGCGACCGAGTCCCCCATCCCAAGGATATTCCGAATAGAGGAAATACCTTCGACAATGAGCGCCTTGAGGAGGTGTGGTGGGACAAAGTCGCGAGAATAGACAAGCTGCAGAACCCGGAGTTTGTGTATTCGACCTTTGCTAGGTCGACTATGAATGTAAGTATTTTTAAAATACTTATATATGTGGCTTTCTTTTTCTTCTCATTGTCTTCTTTTTGCAGAAAGCTCTGGAGCAAATTGTCGTTGTCGGTGAGTATCATCGACAACTTTTAGAGCTACGACAAGAGAAAGATGAACTCTGCATACAGGCAGAGAGATGGTAAGTTACTGTTATTCATAGTCGTTTTCGATTTGACTATTCGTATAGTGTTTTACGAGAATAGTCATGGAAAAAACTCATGACAAAGTACTGGTCGTAAAGAGCTTATGACTACTTACGACCAGGTGGTGGTCGTAGAAAGACTTACGACCAGGACATAGTCGTAGAAAAACTTACGACTAGGTCGGTGGTTGTAGAAGGACTTGTAACCAATCGGCTGATGTTTATCTCCATTTTTGTCCTCTGTAGGCTAAAAAGCGACACAAAGACCTTAGCTGACTCACTCGATTATGAAAAAGAGGAGTCGAGAAAGCTAAGGGAGGAAGTAATAGTCCTCTCGGATAGACTTCGAGAAGCCATCTCTGCATCTAGAAGATTGCAGGAAAAAATAAACAGTAAGTTCTGAACTTAAGACTGCTTTTATCTTTAACCTTTACCCAACTCTCATTTCTTTTCCAGAAAAAGAAGATGAGATGCGAAGCTCGGACGAAGTTGAAGAAAAGGCTTTGGTCATTCAGGAGTTTTCTCGCATTACCAAGAATAAGGATCGAGAACTCGAGGTGCGAGAACTCGAGTAGCAGTAAGCAATTTTTACCCGTTGTCCTTTTGAGTATTTTCCCTTTTCTAATGCTAATTTCTTGTTCGAAATTTGTCAGAATTGAGAAGCCTCGAGGTGAAATCCAAGAGAAGACTCTGATCTACAATGAGTCCGTCCGCATTGCTAAGATGAATGCAGAGGACATCAGATCATGGGAGAAAAAGCATGATGAAACCATTGCTTCCCATGAAGAAGAGGTCAAGAAATTGGATTCTCAACTAGTAGGTAAGAAATGCTTTTACCTACAATTATCTTTGTGTTATCTTCCTCTAGAAGTTTATTTTTGTTTGACCGATTTCATTCTTTTCAGAATAAGTGGTCGAAAACAAGAAACTTCGCGAGGCTTCGACTCGTACCCAACAGGAGATGGAGTCGATGAAGACTAGTCTTCAAGGCAACATCACACTCCTGAACAATGTACTTGGTGAGCTACATTCTGAGGAAAAACTCCTCGAGAAGATATCAGAGTCGCTCACATAAGTACCATTGGGGAACAAGTTGGGAACTTGCAAGAAATGGTGACCACTCTGAAGGCTAATCAAGCCGAATCAATAAGGGAGGCAGTCGAAGCTGCAGTAAGTTACACTTTGGCGAAACTTAAAGCTCAAGACCCCGCCTTAATGTGCAACCAATCGAAGCGGACTTCGATCGTCCCAATCGAGGCAAGTCGTGCGATTGAGGAAATGCGATCGATTGGCAAAAGGTGGCGGAGGAAATGCACTGGGCACTCCCCGTGAGTAATCTTGTAACTACTTTGTAAGGCGCATGTTTACATTGACGAAATATATGATCCAACTTGTTTCCTGAAAATCATCTTGTCGAGTAGTTAGTAACTTAAAAGATAATAGACGAATGAAAAACCAAGGACTGAAGTTAAATTAATAACTTTATCCTAGGCCATCTTGTTTCCTGAAAATCATCTTGTCGAGTAGTTAGTAACTCAAAAGATAATAAACGAATGAAAGACTAAGAATTGAAGTCAAATTAATAACTTTATCCTAACCCCCGACTATTTGCTTAATTTGTTTAGACAATCTAAGTAAATAGTGTGTGAAATGGGGTTTCTGAAAACAAAGAGAGGTTTGTTTAACTTATAGTTTTTGTTATGGTTGTCAAGCACTGGTCGAAAGAGTAGAAACGACTCGACACTAGGAAGTTCCTTCTAGTGGGCAGGACCACGTGCAGAGAGGAAAGGCTTCGACTAGGTGATGTTACCACCTCCGACTAGTTTAATCGAACCAGGAACAGCAACTTGAGTTAAGCAAACGTCTTAGAGGACTTTAATAACTTGTTCGCCCTTTTTGATGGATTCGATAAGTCTTTTCCAGTAGCAAAAGTGGGAGACTGAGCAACGCTAGGAAGTTCCTTCTAGTGGGCAGGACCACGTGCAGAGAGGAAAGGCTTCGACTAGGTGTATCTCTTCCTTCGACCAGTTAAAACGAAACGAGTACACCAAAGGTGGTCGAATAAATATAAGAAAGTGCACTCTACTTAGAATACTTTTTGAAATTACTGAAAAAATAAACTAAGATGGGAAGAGTTGGCTTTGAGAATATTTCGACTAGATAGAACCTGAGCTCTCTGTATTGGCAACAAAAGTGAGTAACGAGTCGATGCTAGGAAGTTCCTTCTAGTGGGCGGGACCACATGCAGAGAGGAGAGACTTCGACTAGATGATGTTACTTGTCTTTCGACCAGTGTAAAGAAAACTGGGCATTTTTTATCATAGTTGAAAGATTATAAAAGCATTACTCAAAAAAGTAAGACAAAAAGAGGTAGAAGGAACCTGGACTCTTATTGCCTGAGAGGTTGGTTACACATAGAACTTGCGTAACTGGTCGATGTTCCAAGAATTTGAGAGAACCTGCCCATCTTCCATTGCTACTCGTACCGACCCTGGCCGAGTGACTTCGACCACTGTGTAAGGACCTTCCCACTTGGGAGAAAGTTTATTCCGATTAGACTTGGATTGGCAGAGCCTCAATACCAAGTCACCTCTGACAAAGGCTGCGGTGGACCTTACGATCGTAGTATCTGCGTAGGGCTTGTTGGTAGACCGCGAACGGATTAGGGCCATGTTTCTCCTTTCTTGAGTAGGTTAATATCATCCGCTCGAAGTTGTTCCTGGTCGGAGTTGTTGAAGGTTTCAACTCGTGTCGACCGTAATTTTAGCTCCGGAGGGAGCATGGCTTCGGCTCCGAACACTAGAAAGAATGGTGTTTCTCCTGTCGCTCGACTAGTAGTCGTACGAACTGCCCATAATACGGAAGGTAACTCTTGTACCCAAGCCCCCGAGCGCTTAACAAGCTGGTCGAAGACTCGGGTTTTAATTCCTCGCATTATTTGGCCGTTTGCACGTTCGACCGCCCGCTGCTTTGGGGATGTGCAACAGAAGCATAGCATAACTTGGTACCCAACTCGTCGCAAAATTCCTGAAATGTTGCACTTGCGAATTGTTTACCATTGTCTGTAATTATCCGACTCGGAACTCCAAATCGACTAATTACGCATCTCATCATGAACCTTTTTGCTGCTTCCGTTGTTATCCCAGTTATAGGTTCGGCTTCGATCCACTTTGTGAACGTGTCAATGGCCACAAAAAGGAATTCGAAACCTCCTGGAGCTTTGGGAAACGGTCCTAGGATATCGAGACCCCAGGTCGCAAAAGGCCAAGAAAGAGGTATTGTCTGTAATGCTTGAGTTGGTTGGTGTATTTGTCTACCATGAAACTGGCATTGGACACACTTTTTAACCACCTCTTTGGCATCGTACAGAGCTGTAGGCCAGTAGAAACCTTGTCGAAAGGCTTTACCGACCAATGTTCTGTAGGAAGCATGCGTCCCACAGATACCACTGTGTATATCATGAAGGAGTGTTATTCCTTCGTTTTGCGGAATGCATCGCATGAGTATCCCTTGGGTTCCTCGTTTGTAGAGGACTCCTTCGACCAAAGTATACATTTTGGCTTTTCGGGATAAACGATCTGCCTCAAGATCATCTTCGGGTACGGAACCCTTGTGAAGATACTCGTAGATGGGAGTCATCCAGGTATCCTCGTAGTCTAGTGAGGAAATCTCAATAGGAGGTGTCTCTGGTTCTTCGACCAGAGACGGATTTTGGAGTTGCTCCAAGAAAACTCCTTTTGGTACTGTATATCGAGAAGAAACCATCCGAGCAAGTTGGTCTGCGAGGAAATTATCCTTTCGAGGGATGAATTGTACCTCAAAACCTAAAAAATGCTTTTCTAGCTTACGTACCTCCGATAAGTACCGAGACATTGTCGAGCTAGAGCACTGGTACTCTTTCCCGACTTGATTCACGACTAGTTGAGAGTCTCCTCTCACGAGTAGTCGATTTAATTGAGAGTGCTTTCGCACTCGTATGCCGCTAGCAAACCTTCGTACTCGCCACATTGTTAGTGGCACGAAAGTTTAATTGTATGGCATACTTTAAGGTTTCTCCTAGTTAGGAGATACGGGACCACCCGACCCAGAGCCACTTAAAGTAAGTGACCCGTCAAAGTACATCATCAATCGGTCGTGGGAATCATATCGGGATCTGAGCAGTTCGATTTGTCCATTCGGCGACAAAGTCCGCCAAGATCTGGGATTTTATGGCCGTTCGGGACACGAAATGGAGGTCGAACTCACCAAGTTCGATGACCATTTTGCCATCGTCCCATTGTTTCCTTATTATGGAGGATTGCTCCCAAAGGAAACTCGGGCAACCTGACTATTTTGTGCGCTGAAAATAATGCCGCATTTCCTTGAAGACATGAGGAGGGCATATAGAAGTTTTTGGACACGGGTAACGCTCCTTAGGCCGTGTAAAACTTCACGGCGTAGTAAACCGGTCGTTATGCGTTTTCCGTTCTACGACCAAGATCTTTGCGCTTCTTTGCGTGTGGCGTGGCAGCTAGGTAAATTAAGAGCGTCTCTTCTGGCTTTGGAGAAACCAGAACAGGAGCACTCGAAAGGTACCTCTTGACATCCTCGAAGGCAGCGTTTGCCTCGTTCGACCACTCAAAACCTTCATGTCTCCTGAGAAGTTTAAAGAAAGGTAGTCCTTTTTCTCCTAGTCGTGCGATGAAACGACTTAAAACCTCCCTGCACCCAGTGAGTTTCTGGACTTCCTTTTTTGTGGTCGGAGGACGCATCTGGAGGATGGCCTTTATTTTTTCAGGATTTGCTTCGATTCCTCGTTCAGATACTAGGAATCCAAGCAATTTTCCTGAAGAAATTCCGAACACACACTTCTCGGGATTAAGTTTTAAGCGGTGCTTTCTGAGGTTGTCGAATGTTTCTTGTAGGTCAGTGATATGATTAAATTTCTTAATGCTTTTTACGACTAGATCATCAACATAGGCTTCCAGATTTTGGCCTAATTGAGATGAAAAAGTTGATTGCATCAAGCGTTGAAAAGAAGCACCGGTATTCTTTAGACCAAATGGCATTTTGACATAGCAAAAGGTACCAAATGGTGTAATGAATGCGGTCTTTTCTTCATCGTTCAGACACATATTGATCTGGTGATATCCAGAATATGCATCTAAAAAACTTAATATTTCACAACCTACAGTAGAATCAACCAACTGATCGATACGGGGTAAAGAAAAATCATCTTTTGGACAAGCTTTATTAAGATCGATAAAGTCTCGCACATCGCCATTTGCCGTTTGACTTTTTGACCATTACAGGTTAGCCAACCACTCTGGGTGGTTGACTTCTCTTATAAATCCTGCTTTAAGTAGCTTATCCAATTCTGATTTAATAGCATCTCGTCGATCAGGGGCAAATCTCCGTAATTTTTGTTTTACAGTACTTTATCAGTACGTAAAGCTAGCACATGCTCGATCACCTCCACAGGGACTCGGGCATGTCGGATGCTTACCACGCGAAGACATCCGCATTAGCTCGGAGGAAGGTAATGAGGTGTCTTCCTATTTGGGGTCGGAAGTTTTCCGTCATGAGCAGTCTTGAGGTTTCTCTGCGTCGGAGGAACCTCTTTGACTTGGTCGTTCGGCTTTGGTGCGACTTTAGGCCCGACTTGCTAGTCGGGTGACTTTAAATCTCGAGTTGGTATTTGACCAACCATCTCGAGGATCGGCGGTCGCAGATTATACGCCATCTTCTTGTCACAATGAATTGTGATCACTCCTTTGGGACCTGTCATCTTAAGACATTGATACCCATAATGAGTTGCCATTAAGAATTTTGCCAAATCGACCACATCAAAGGAGACTTTCTCTGTCCTGAAATTATTTGGTGAGCCAAATGTTAAAGGAAGAGAAACTTGGCCAATAGGTTTGGCGAAGACCCTGTGCGATTCCATGAAAAGAGTATCGTCTCGGTCTTACCTTTGTCTGGGTACTTGCATCTCGTCCGGGGCATTAGTAAATAGTATGTTCAAGGCGCCACCATCAACCAACACTCGATTGACCCGACTGTTGTTGATGGTGGGTTCGACCACAATCAGATATCGACCTGATCGATTCGAAGTGATCGGGCAATCACCCTTCTCGAAAGAAATGGTAACTTCCGACCACTTCGGTAGGTTATTGACAAGAGGAGCATCTATAGAGTTTACCTCTCGTCCGGCAGCTTTGAGTTGTCGTTTCGACTCGTATGTCGATGATCCTCCGTAGATGTGCTTTACGGTATGTTGCGGATCTTGGAACGGCATCTCTTCATCATCCGACGACTTTTGGCCACTCGTATTCCCTACTTGCTCGAGAGTGGGGAGTGGCTCTTTGCCGTTGTAGTAGCCCTCGAGCTTTCTTTGGAAAACTCGGCAGTTGCGGAGGTCATGTCCTTCCTTTTTATGAAAAGGATACCACCTTGGTTTGTCGTTCCTACGATCAGGGCACTTACCTTTACCTTGATCAGGGTACGACTTGGTGGTTCGGGGCTCTTTATCTTTCACGGCCAAGACCTCCTTGAAACCACTGGTTTGTGGTTTTTGACTTTTTATTTTCTTCTTGGACTTCTTTGCTTTCTTATCCTTACCAACTTCACCTGGCTCTCGAGGAGTGTACATTTCTCGATCAATAGTGTTGTTCCACTCGACCGCCTCAGAAGTAGTCGCATATCGATCGGCCATCTCGAAGAGCTCGGCAACGGTGTTGGGAGGATTCAAAGCAATATCCTCTGTTATCCTTCTACTACGGACTCCTTGCTTAAAAGCCCTGATCACAGATGAGTCAGAAATTTCCGGAATTGAGTTACGAACCTGACTAAAGCGTTTGATGAATTGACGCAAAGTCTCGTTGTTATTCTGTTTTATCCGGTGCAAGTCGTCTTCCTTTCCAGGGCGGTTGTATGTGCCTTGGAAATTCGCCTGTAGAAGATCGCAGAGATGTTGCCAAGAGTAGATCGACTCGAGTGGTTGGTTTAATAACCACGATCGAGTGGATCCTTCAAGCACAGTCGGAAGGTAATTTGCCATTACATTCTCTCCTCCTCCTGCTGCTCGGACAGCTGTTGTATAGATCTGAAGAAATTCGATGGGATTTTGAGATCCATCAAACTTCTCCATGTTCACTGGTCGAAAATGAGGTGGCCAAATGACTGCGTCGAAGGTCGGCGAAAATACCCGGCATCCGGTAATAACTTCTTGACGCCTTCTTTGCAGGAAAGAAGGGTTAATATCACCAGGTGATCGTATATGACGATACCCGACGGTGACTGTCTGTAGTAGGTCTCGACTCTCGAGGAATACTCCTCGTACTCCATCCGTTATGGATTTCCTTGTCAAGTGGTGAATGGTCACCTCTCGAGGGGCTTCTTGATCATCGACCAATCGAAATGTATTTCTCGAGTAGGGATCGATCGACTTATGGCGTGTCGATTTCTACGTGGTGAAATATTTGATTGATCGGTAGTGAGGAAGTCGCATTGCTCGACTACGAATGACGTCGACGAGGTACTTCGGTCTTGTCATCACGGTTCGAAGCCTTTGCGCAATCTCTTGACAAAGAGATCGTACCACAGCGTTGAGCAAGCTCTTGATTAGGATTTTCGAGCAAGTCGTTGATGTCCCGAGTTCTTGTACCTCCTTCGATCGATGTTGAATGCGCCCGGCGATTCTTACTGGCTGCAATCTTCTTCGTCGGATGGCCTCAAAATTCTCCTCATCGATCCTTGAGCCTTCTCAATGGAGTGCGAGAATGTCGAGGATTTCCCTCACGCTCATCAGTGTTGGTTACATCCATCACGGTGGTGCCTTGCCATTACCACGAGGCGCGGTGTGTGATCTTCGGGAGTGTTCTTATCTCGGCCTCCATGAGGTGACCGATTGAGGAAGGGCGAAGACCTCCCGTTGATGATTCTCACTTGCGCTCGAGGCCTCCCCGCTTGAGGAGTACTCGAGAGACACCATCTGGCGACTTGGAGCAATCCCCTCCAGGTAGGGGAACTCTGGGTTATAACTGTCTCCGTCCGCAAATGAGATCTGCGGAGAGACGGTCGAATTTGCAGGAAAAGCATGCTTGATACCACCCTCTCTGGAGTTACCCTGAGAGAGAGGATCACCAGATGTTGGTGGAGATCTGGAATGGTGGCTCTCAGAACTTGTCTCACCAGGTCGGACCGCCTTAGGGGGATTTGGACACTTGGAAGAAAAACTCTCGTCGTGTCGTGAGTCCTCCTGGGTGCGATTCTGGTAAGATTGACCCTTGTCCTTTGAGGGAATTGGCTCCTCTGTTGGACGTATCGTTGTGGGGGATAAGGATCCCTCCTCAACTCCATTGATGGGATCGTTTCCTGGAGAATGATCTCCGGAGGCAGCATCACCATCAGCGGATGCATCACTCGGCTCGTAGTCGAAACCGGCATCCATGTCGACGTCGGATGATCCCCACGGTCGGCGCCAACTGTCGGTGTATTAGAACCGATCTTACGTAAAGATTATTTGATTCGGGGGGTCTCCTAGAGATGAAATCACGCAGAGTGGTTGACACGGGATGTTTAGACAGGTTCAGGCCTTCTCCGGGGAGAATAACAACCCTACTCCTGTATGTGTATGGTATTGATTGTATTCTCGATGATCAGGCAAGAAACTAGGGCTATTACAGATAACAGTACTTGTGTTTCTCCTTGACTTACTCTCTTTCGCCTCCCTTTCACCCTCTGATTGATGTCTTTATATAGTCGTGAAGGAGTAGCCGTTTTGTCCTGCGGAAGAGGCGCCTATTTAAGCCAGTAATGGGCGCATGATGGCAGTAATTACCGGCGCATTGGCTTCTTCACGCCGTCTGGCAGTTATCTCTCAGAAGTAATGGGGTATTTAAGCACTATTACTACGCAGAATAATAGTGCGTGTGGACCGTTTGGATTCCTTAATCAATTGGACCCACTCGCTTGTAGGTTTGATTATAAGGTGGTCGTGGCTTACTTGGTCGTAGTAGGGCTTACGACTGGGCAATAGTCGTAGAAGGACTTACGACTGGGTAATGGTCGTAGAAGGACTTACGACTAGGTAGTGGTCGTAGAAGGACTTACGACCATGACATAGTCGTAGTAAGACTTACGACCATGGGGGTGATTGTAGAAGATCTTATAATCACTTAATAGGCCTCCCCTTATAAGTATAAGGGGTACTTCTGGGGACTATGTGACATCATATTTACCCATAATAAGAATTATAGATAAAAGATAAAATGAGGATCATTAGATCCTCGTCAAATGTGTTCTTCGGAACCTAACGAGAAAGCTCAAAAGAACCAATAAGAATGAAGAAAATCAAAAACTCAATAGCAAACTTTCTCCGAATGCTTTGAAAATTTTACAGAAGCAAGAGCATGATTTATAAGGAATTTAGCAACAAGAACCAATTGATTTGGATTCTTAATGCAAAAATATATGAGCAAAACAAATCTGCTCAGTCTTATAAATCACAAATGCTATTATTCATTGCAACTAAAATCTTAGCAAAAATTTCTGGAGATATAATGAGGTTAGAAATATTTTTAGATTAAAGTTCAGTTAAAAACATAACTAACAAAATTTGAATCAACTAAAAAGGAATTAAAATGAAATAGTTATGCATTTTACAAGTTAATTTTATTTTTTTCAGTTGACAAATAATCCTCTCGGGAAAATCTGAGATTAAATCGACGTGGACGAACTTGGACGGTTGATCTTGGATCCAACGGTCCAAGTCCACGGAGACGGCAGCGTCGCGTGGCTCACGCGGCTCATCGTTCACCGTTGGATTTGGATCAACGGTTCCTGAATCGGCGTTCGGGCGGTCGAACGTTCACACGCATATGAGCCGTTGATCTTGGATCCAACGATCCACGCGGATCGAACCGTTCGGACGGTCCGAACGTTTACTCGAATCGGGACCGTTGATCTTGGATCCAACGGTCCAGCGATCAAGGCGTCGCGGCGATCAAGCGTTCGCGCGATCCTGGGTCGTAGATCTAAAGATCGACGGTCCACAGCGAACCACGTTCAAAAACTCGCGTCCAGTTTCGTCCGACAAAACGACGGTGAAAGGAGGCTCACCGCCGGCGACTCGGGTCACGGCGGCGCGAGCTAAGGATCAAAATGGGTCCGCAATAGCTTTGTGCACACAATGTGACCAAAATTTGCGGCTGCGGCGGTCTAAATCGCCGGCAAGCCGGAGTTTACAGAGGTGAAAAAAATGGTCGAAAAACGAAAAATGCAAAGAAGCTCCGCTGCGGTCCAAGTAAGCGTGTGCCAAGCTTCTAGGGACTAAAGTGGAGCTACCTGAGCACGGGAGAGGCACAGAGAAAGGTTGGAGCTGCTCCGGTGACAAGAATGGTGCTTTCGGCCGAAAATGGGGAATCTTCAATTCAGCCAAGCCCTGAGGAAGATAAGAAAAATTGAGCGAGGGTTAAGCTCAAGAGAGTAAAGAGGGAGCAGAGGAGCAAGAATTCGAGAGGAAAAGACACTGTGTTACCGCCTTCAACGTGAGCCTGAAACTCGGCAATGGCGGCCGAAATGGTTTCGGATGAATGCAGCTCAAACAAACACGGAAGTGCTAGCTAGAGTTGCGGAGATGCTAAAGGAAGCCAAAGGGGAAGCAATGGAGCTTAAATAGCTGAGAAGGCAGAGGGCAACGGCAAAATTTATCCTCGGGTCAACACTGCCATGGGAGCACTTGAGGCGGCGGAGCGGTTGAGCAATGGACTTCGAGGCGGTGCGCGGCGGGCAGTGTCTGGCGAGAGCGTTGAAAGGTGGTCACCGAGGTGACACTCTGGCTGCTCGGCTCTGCACAAGCCATGACTTTTGACTCAATCGCACGCTTGCTCAGACTCGAGGAAGGAGACGACTCAGTCACCGTTGGATTGAAATCGGACGGCTCCAATGATCGGGACGATTGGAACGGTCCGAACGTTCACTTAAATCCAGGCCGTTATCTTCAAATCGGACGGTTCAAATGAACGGGACGATCGGCCGGTCCGAACGTTCATTTCAATCCAGACCGTTGATCTAAGATCCAACGACTCTCGTTGCTCGAAACGTTCGGATGGTCTTGTTGATTGAAACGTTCGGATGGTCCGAACGTTCACACGCATATGAGTCGTTGATCTCAGATCCAACGATCCACGATACTCGCGCCCGAGCTTCTGCGTCAGGTGCAGTTAGTTGACTGAACCAAGTCACTTGGCTCACAACCACCCGCTGACCTCCGCGGCGCCCGCCGTGTCGCTGGCCAAGCTGCCACCGAGCTCGTCGCACCACGCTATCGCTGCCGCGGCGAGCTTCCTGGACCCAAGGGATGGGCCACACTCCGATATGCACTTTGAGGCGGAGGACGACGCGCATGCCTTCTACAACCGGTACGCTGAGCACGTGGGCTTCAGTGTCCGCCGCTCATACAAGAGGCGCAAGCGCGGGGTGATTGTGTCCCGGATCTTTGTGTGTTCCCGTGAGGGCGTCAGCGACCGTGCCAAGCATGAGGGCCTAGCCAGTATCAGCACCAATGTTGACGCAGGGGCAGCAGGCACACCTAGGCCAGGCCCGCCTCCTACACGGACAGGGTGCCAGGCAAGAATGGTGATCAAGATCACCCCATGCTGGACGTACCGGGTTACAAAGTTCTTCGCGGAGCATAACCACCCACTCGCTAACCCAGAGATTGTGCACAAGCTGCGGTCACATAAGATGAGGGCCCGAGGACACGAGCTTGGGGCAGGGGAATTGCATCAAAGGAAGCAAGGGAAGGGTGTGCAGCTCGGGGATGCTGGGGCTGCACTGGAATACTTGGAGGAGTTGCAGGTGGTGAACCCTTCAGTGTATTATGCAGTAGGAATGGGGCCTAATGGGAAATCAGCTGCGAATTTTTTCTGGACTGATGCGAAGTCAATGATTGACTTCAGAAGCTTTGGTGATGTTTTCTGCTTCGATACAACATATGGGTTGAATGTGTATGGGCGACCATTTGCACTGTTTGTTGGCGTGGACAACCACAAGCAGTTGCTTGTGTTTGGTGCAGCGTTGCTCCATGATGAGAGCGTTCAGTCGTTGAAATGGGTATTCGAGGCGTTTGCTAATGCCATGCGTGCTAGGCAGCCAGAGACTATATTGACTGATGAGCGTCCTGAGTGTGCCATTGCCGCAGCAGAGGTGTGGCCTAGAAGCAACCATTGCACAAGTGTGTGGCATATCTACCATAATTCAAAGAGGCAATTGAAGCAGGTGTTTGAAAGCTCGAAGAGTTTTAGCAATGCTTTGAGCCATTGTCTCTTTGACTGTGAGGATGAGATAGAGTTCTTGCCAGCATGGGAAAAGCTAATTGAGAAACATGACATCGGTGAGAGTGAGTGGCTCAGCAGGCTTTTCCTGGAGAAAGAAAGACGGGCTTTGCCTTATGGGAGAACCATGTTTTCTGCTGATATACTCACCACTCTTAGGATGGATAATATGATTAATGAGCTGAAACGGGAGCTCAGTGAGCAAGAAGATATTCTGCAGTTCTTCAAGCGTTACGAGACCATGCTGGAAGGTCATCGGTCAAAGAAACTGCATGCTGATGTTGATGGCAGCCAGGTGACTTTGCCGATCCCGTCCTTGCGAATGTTAAAACAAGCCTCAAATGCCTATGCACCTGAAGCTTTCAAGATGTTCCAGGGTGAGTTTGAGGCTTACATGAATTGCATGTCCTTCCCCTGCAGTATGGTTGGCACAATCTCGCAGTACAAAATAACGCTTGATGAGAAGCCATCAGAGAGCATTGTGAAATTTGATGCACTTGATGGCTCAGCCACTTGCAACTGAGGAAGTTTGAATCTGTTGGAATTCAATGCTGTCACGTACTAAAGGTGTGTCGGACCCGGATTTTCTAATTCCGAATCCTCTGCGAATAACTGTGCTATTCCCTGGATCAGTAGATAGCACTCACAGATACATCACTGAATCATTTCATACATGGCGTAAAACCACACCATTCATTGATTTAACACATCAGAGTTTACATAGACCGCATCGGGTCAAATTTTACAATAAAGGCCGAACAGGCCAAATGATTACATCACAAAAGTAGCGGAAGCAAAAAGGGTGAGGGCACATCTCTCCACAGGCAAGCGACTGGGGAAACCTGTGTACATCCGATATTACCCAAAACTCAGATAATATGGGATACACCTAGGTACCAGCGGAGTCAGCTAGACTGGGGCGAGACTAGAACAACTAAAGACTAAACTACGCTTCAAGAACTCCTGGGTCTTCAGACATCTGGTTCCTCGTAGTAGTCGTAATCTCCAAAATTTCCTACTTCTGAGGGTTTGGGGGAAAGAAGCGAGAATGAGCACAACTACCGTACTCGCGAGCTAACACACAGTATGCAATAGTATACATGCAAGGCTTAACAAGGATGGCTCAGGTTCTTTTATTTGCTAAAGCAACATTTTCAATTATCATAAGTACAAATCCCTATGACTTAGCATTTTAAACAAATTGCATTTTCATTAAAGAGAATAAGTGCACTATTAAATAATAGTAGAGGTTACCTCCACCTCATGCTTAATTTTGATAGCAGTTAAATCCACCGATTATCAACACTGGGTAAGGCTACCCAGGAAAAATCCAAAAAAAGGGCTAGATGAGCCCAACACATTTCCATTCCACCCACAAAGATTTTTGAAATAGAGCTAACTCAGGTTAAGTTCCCATGTCTGCCTTTGACCGTAGGCGCGGCTGTTTAAACAGTTTAGACTCTGCAGAGGTTGTACACTGTACCCACAAGAGATAATCATACTCGTTACTCCACATGATTCCTTAGTCATGTAGTTGAGCGATCGTCACAATAACTTTTCAACGTATCTTGCCTCTTCCGTCATCTCACTCGTATGGGCTGCCCCCACTTGCGGTGGGTCCCATAAGTTGTGCGGGATGTCTGCCACCACGACTTGCGTAGCTGGCGACTTCACCCTTCCCTTGGTGTCCCATTCAAGCTGGATCGAATCCACTACTTGCACTACCTTGCTCGACTACCGATGAGATGACTTCCAAGATTTAATACATTTACTAAGCCAAGTTGCACTTTGCAGACTTGCGGTTGTACTTGTTTTACACAGGAGACCATGACAAGATTAAGTCCTTAAGGTTATCTGGGCGGTTCATTCCAATGTTAACCACGTTCCCTAGGCTACATTAGCACCCATCACCCTCCCATTCATCATACCATCCGCCCAGACAGCAACAGCAAGTTATTAGGGTTTTGGGGAGGGAAATCAATTAACACAACACCCCAGTCATTTACATCCAATGACTGCCCAAAACCATTTTTCATATTTAAAGGATGATGATTGGGACATTTATTGTCCCGGTACTTAAGTAAGACTAGCATGACGCTTAAGTACAACCTATACTAGTATTTACCATATAGTTACTAGGGTGACAAAGAATACCGTATTTGATTTATCAAAGGATGGCTTAATAAGTAATAAATCAGTAAATGGGTATTTAACTACCTTAAGCTTTAACATACCTTTGATTACAAAAGTAAAGCACGCAGCTTTGATATTTTAAATAAACATAGTTTGCATAAAATGTAGGCTCAGAATGATCAAAGTATTGACTCGCCTTGGTTAAAGGCAGCGGGGTCTTGGTATTCTTGAGCTTGATCGAAGTGGAGGTCTCCGGCGTCTTCGAACCCTAATCGGACGAAAGTACTGGAAAAAGACACCACAGCAGAGAGAGCAAATAAATACCAAACTCATAAATAATGAACTCCAAAATGAACAAGACCAGTACCATTAGCAAGATCTTGATTTTAGAAAATTTTAGAAATTGGTTTCACAATTTTTGGAGTTATACAGAAAAAGATATGAATTTTGGAAGTTTTTAAACGATTTTTCAATTAAACAGAAAATCGGAATATTCGGAAAAACCTCCCGCCGACACGTGGCCTCGGTCCACGGCCACGGTCGTGGGCCGGGTCCACGCCGCAGCCTTGTGAACGCGCCATGGCTGGCAAGTGGGCCCACTTGCCCGGCCTTGCGCGTAACGCTGCCGTGAGGCCCACCCGCCACGTCCGTCTGCGAGAATAACCGGGTGACGCGTTCTCCCGAGCAGTTCGCCTCGTCTTCTCCGTCCTTGGAGAAAGGCGAGCGCGGAGAGAGGGAGAAAGAGAGGCGCGGGCGAGGCGCCTGGCCAGCGCGGAGAGAGAGGGAGAGGAGAGGCGGCCGCGAGCCGGGCGAGGCCGGCGGAGGAGGCGGCGGCAACGGCGATCTGTGGAGGAGGCGCGGGGCGGCCAAGGAGAGGACCGAGCGAGGAGGCGACGAGGGTGGAGGGAGGAAGGAGGAGAGGGGCGGCTCGGCTTAAATAGCCGAGGCGAGGAGCGCGAGGGGAAAAGCCGCGCGCGGGGGGAGGCGGAGGGAGAAGCCTTGCCGTGCGGGCGCGGCGGAGAAGGGAGAAGCGGGGTCCGAGGCGTCTTGCGTGGGCGGAGGCCGAGGCGGAGGCGGTGTCGGCGTCTGCGCGGGAGAGGAGTCGGCCGCGCTTGGCGGCGCAAGCGAGCGAGGCGGCAAGCGGGCGGCACCAGCGGGAGCGGCGGAGGCGCGGCGCGGAGGCGGCGGAAGAACCGGGCCGGGCCGGGCCCAACCGAGGTGAGGGTTAGGGTTAGGGTTAGGTTTAGATTTTTTGATTTTGAATTTGAAATCAAAGTTTTGATTTTTGAAGCTTTTGGATTTTTGAAAACCAAATTTTGATTTTGAAATCTCAATAGCAAAAACAGGATGTTAAAAGGTGCTTGATCTCAAGAATATCAAGGAACTCCCAGAACAATACATTTTGAAGAGATGGAGGAAAGACGCCCGTTCTGTTAGAGGGGAAGAACCTACCTGTGGATCTGGCAATAGCATGCGGTCAGCCTCAGAAGTTCGCTTCAGTAACATGTGCCGTTTCGTTAGCTTGGTAGCGTCAAGGGCTGCCAAATCTGAGGAGGCAATGTCATACATTGAAAGTCAATCAAGTGTTCTTCTGAAACATCTAGATGATGTTCTACAAACAGGCTATCCTGAGATTGGAAATCATGCTGTTACTTCAAATAGTCAAGCAATTTCTTTTGTAGGAAACCAACATCCTGACCATACATCACAAGCAAGAGCAGTTGCACGGACAACAAACGGTATAATGTTTAACATTCCCAATGTATCATCATTTAGTGTTGTTTTTAACGAGATTACATTGTAGGTCTGATGGGGGTTTGATGGCACAATTGCAGTCCAGAGTCCAGACCATGCTGGCAACCATGGTAAGTAGCTATATTAATGCCTCCCAAGATATGGGGGAAATGCTATTTTCCGTCACTTACCATAACATTATTGCACTGTGTGCTATTTGTACACACCTTGAAGTGTAAATTTACATGACATGCTTCAGTAGTACCTGTGGTTCCCATCCTCACTCAAGAGGGTACCTATGATTCCCATCCTCACTCAAGAGGGCACGGTTATGGAAATACAAAACCTCAAGAGTATGGGGTAGGCATTAGAATTGTTTAGTTTTTTAATCTAGTCTCATGCCCTGTGTCCAATTGATAATAAGTTTTGGACATTTCCCTGTTTGCTAAATATGTGTTTATAATAGACTAAATCACTTAAAACAGAAAAAAAAACATGATGTGTGTGCTTAATTCCTGCTACATACACGCGCCATGTTAGAGTGCGGGTGGGCAGACAGATGTTTGACGTGTAGAGTAATGCTATTTACTGAGGAGTTTTTCCACTCAGTTGAGCATAGTTGCCGCATCAACTGTTCTATAAGAAGAAATAATAAACTTTATTAATTTCAGCAGTTTTTGGACTCAGGCCAAACAGATGCTCTGTCATTGGTATAACCGTGTAACATGGTATGTAATGGGAATGGGCTGAGTTCATCTAATTGCTTTACTGTTAATCACATTTCCTGAACACATTGTGATTCCCTTCTTTATATTCACCTACCCCTTTATTTTTCAGTTATAATTGGTTTAAACTTTGAAGTTTAAATTGTTGTTTGTTGTGACTTTTTAAACTGCTGAGTCTTCAGGGTTCAGGCTATTACGCTTGACATTGCATGTTCAAACTAATGTTAAGTTTTCATGTGTTAATTTCTACGTTGTTGAGTTTATTATTTCAACTAGTGATTCTTTGAAAGGTTACTGACAATTGTTTGTTTCTTTGACAAAACTTCAGCTGGCATCCTTGTTGGGGATTTCTGCTGGTCCTGTACTTGTGTAATCCAGTGGACAATTGAACGTGTCAGCTGATTCTTTGTAATTTGAGTCGAATCTAGGTGTCAAGCAAATGAGGAATGGCTATGTACAGTATTTATATGTTACCATGTTGATGTAAGCAAGTGGATCCTGTAGGCCTTGTCATTCCCAACTTGGTAACTGTGATGCTAATTATAATCAGTTCTGATGAGTCTGCGGTCTCTGAATCCATGAGCATTACTCCATGCATTTTGGTGATTGTTCAATGGCCTGTGCCTAGCAAATAAGCACTAGCATCTTTTTATGGACCGTTGTAATTGAAGAGGGGGGAGAGATGCTAAATTGCTCCTGCAAACTTGTTTATTCTTTCATGTGAAATTTGTTGGCACACACAGCCTATACACATATACAGGCAAACTCAACCATCACAAATTACAACAAATACATGACCAGAGAACAGGGTAACAAATACATGACCAGAGAACAGGGTAAGGATTAAGTATTGTATCTATATTCTGCTGCATCTATGTTCTATGTAGCTACTGCAGCTGCACTTGGACTCCAGAATCATATACGGCCCCTGCCGTCCAGTTCTGCGGTATTGTGCTCGCCGGAGCTAGCCATCTCTGGTCACCAACATGGGGAGCTCCGCCGCTAAACAGCATCCTTATGGACAGAGGGCCACTTGGCGGGGAGACGGCCGCCCATACTGCGCCGTGAGTCCGGCTCAGGAGCTGGCATGTCAGGTTCACAGTCTGCATCAAGCAATCAACGGGTATTTAACACCTTGAATTTTTTTTATTTTGCATTCCTATGTATGTAAAGGTTTCTGTACAATTGATCATAACCCCTATCATTCATGAATGGTCATGAAATGACATGTTGTACATGATTTACACTGTTTGGTTAGTGTTTACCTCACAAAGCTGGACTGCAATGATGTCCTGGTTGCCCTGTTGGTACCAGATCTCAAATTCGAGATAGTAGGGGAAATGGCTGCTCTCAGTGATCTTGAAGACACTGTTCTTGTTAGGGTGGCTGCAAGAAACCCTGTCGTAGAGAGAAACCAAGACGACTGCAACATGTCAGTTTTGTCGTTAACCATTTTCTGGTGTACTTCTTCACTTTCTTTTTACCATCTGAAGAAAAAGCAACTGGGTGTGTCATGTGTGGTTCAGGCGAGGAGTTTTAGCCAGGTTTATCGTATTCGCTCACCTCCTGTCCTCAATCCCGACATGGCCAAGGGTGAGCAGCGCTGCAGCGGCGTCCGAGTTCTGCCCCGTCCCGGCGAAGGCATGCTGGCTGTGGATGAATTCGGTGCCGCCGTCGTCCGTTTTTTTTTTTTTGTGTGTGTGTGTTTACTGTTTATGCAATGTGATGTACAATATACCGTGCAATTATCATCTGCTCTTTCATGCAATCCACCGATCGGCTTGGCCAGCGACTTCAAGTCAGCTCACGGTAGATTAGAGCGGATTTACAATCCACAGTGCAATCATCATCTACTCTTTCATGTAATCTACCGATCGGCATTATGTCGGCGATTTCAAGTCAGTTCACGGTATATTAGAGCGGATTTGCACCGTAGGTAAAAAAACTCTAAATAGCCAAATTTACATAATTGAAAGCAATCTAAAAAAACGATTCGATCTACGTGTGTCGTTCTTCGACGATTACCTTTCGATCTGATAAGAGTAGGTCGAAGTCGATCGTGTTGATAACGTGATGAGGAACCGTCACTGACGAGTCCAGTCCGAACGATCACCTCGTAGACAAACATAGAATCATATCAAACAATGTAAGGACAAATAGTAAATTGAACATATAGAGAGACATAGGTGTAAGGGATATTTTTCTTTAATCCTTTTTCAGCAATTAGCTTTTTACAATTGTAGGATCGGAAAGGTGACTAGAGGGGGTTGAATAGACGCTTTTTAAATTTTTTACTTTAATCAAATTCAACACGCATTTTTCTTCAATAGCTACGAAAGCTAAGAAGATCAGTAAATGCACAGAGGAAGCCTTGTGCTGAATCCGATTTCCCCCTTAAACACAAGATTCAACAATGTATAATTGATCTCACTGGACTGGTTTGACCGTCGGCAAAATGGCGGTCTGAAAAGCTGGCGGTCCGACCGGCGGCCAACTGGCGGTCCGAATGGCTGGCGGTCTGACCGCCGGTATAAAATCGGTCAGACCGATTTAGTCCAGTAGCACTGCACAATGCCCAAATCTAAAACCAAAATTGGTCCAACTTTTGATTCAACCAATGAAACTTGACCAAACTTGGAGCACACCTCCCTAAGGATATCTGGGACCTATTCCTAGCGACGATCGTTCAGATCCACTTCAAAGAATTGATCTCTTTAGGTTTTACCAAAGAAGTGTTCAAAACCTAGAAATATGAAAAACTTGATTCAAAACTTGCTTGTGGGGGATTGGAGATTTAGATGGTTCTAGGAGTATTCCCACACATCATAGCAAGGTAAATGAGGTCAAGAGACCAACCAAAAATAACCGGATCAAAGAAGCACCAAAATCATCAAAAGAGAGAAGAAATCATATGAGACTTCATCCTTGAACAAACATCCATAGATCGATTGATTCAAGATGTTGCTTGTCAAAGCCACTCCCTGAAGGAGGACAAGAGCTCAATCAAAGAGCACACAAACAAATCTCTCTCTAAACCCAAGCCTCTCTTCTCCTCTCCAAACCCTAGAAAACTTAGGGTTTTCTCAAATGAATGCTTGGAGGGTTCCAACTCCCCCTTCTATTTATAGGAAGGCCTAGGGTTTCTAGTGGGCTCCCATTAAGGCCCAATACAAATGGGACACACACACACAAATCTGTTGAAGCAATCGCATGCTTCACCACGTGTAGGTTGATCAGCGGGTCTCATCATGTCAGCAAGTCTCTCCCGTTCGAATCCCATCGGAACCTCCAAGGCACTTGCACCGACTCCCGCGCCGCTTGATCCAACCAGCTGCAACGAACTGCCCGTTCGAACCATCTTGTCCATTCTGCACCATGCTTGAGTCACACGACTCCACTCGGCATCCATGATCGTTCTGGACCTCAGCTGTCCAAACTTAGTCACGATCCTCCTCGTTGTTGACGTCGTTAACCTGCAAGACACCTGCACAGCAATAGACAAAGAAATCGTCGATCTCTTTATCCAATCACCAGTGGTGCGGGTGGCACCCCTTCGATCGCTTTATTAGCGTTCTCCTGCTCGGCCTTGACCTCGCCGACAGCCGCCACCGATAGATCCACCTTAGTCTTCAATTCCTCTATAGTATCCATCCCATCGTGCCTTGTTGCTCCATCTTCGCCTCCGTCAGATCTATCATTCCCAGCCTCTCATCCACTGCATCAAAGCGTGAGGTGATGGATGTGTTTTGGATGAAAAGTTCATCCAACGCCTCCAGAATCTGCCTCACCTGCACTGCAGGTTTCTTGGGCGTCGTCGCGATTTGCTCCTCCAAGCCAATCCAACCTCCAATCAGTATTGCAGCCTCGGGGCGAATCCAACACCAACATCCCTTTGGAATGACGGATCAAAGTCGAGAGTTTGGGCAATCAACTAGGCTCTGGTACCAGTGTCATATCCCAGGAATTTCACAACTAATTTCCAACAGAAATACAACAATCCATAAGAACCAGACACATTGCTTGGGAAAGAAGAAGAATAAAAGGGGAAGGGGGAAAGCACAAGATTGGTGAGATAGAACTTTTCTGATTAATTTTCTCGACACCACATACAGCCTACTGTTTCCCCTTATGAATTGTCAAAGAACAAATCGTCAAGAAAGTGATAACCGTCATATGATGTTCGACAAGTAGGCAGCCAGAGCAGATTGCTCCTGGACTCTGGTAAACCTATGGCTTCCATTATTTGATCTGTGTTCAAACACCCACAAAGATATTAACATTTGCAGAAAACTGCCACGCAAGTCCCAGGTAATGCACACAAGATGGTTGACATACAAAATGTACAGCAAATTCAAATGTGACAGACAGGGGGGGCTATCTTGCGCTCCCAAGTGTACAATATTAGATTCAATTAAAACTGAGACCATATTTTGTGTTCTATCACATGGTGGCTGCATGAAAACAATTCGGTGGTGGCTGCATGAAAACAATCGAGATTGGATGCTCATAGCAAAAGTGGCTCTATTTCTAAAGATCCAAAATGCAGCCTAAGGTAAATTGTACATAATCAATGAACAGATGTTATACAGCGAAAGTAGAGCTCTAGTCTTTCTTGTACACTATTGTTGGATAGACTGGAGTCCACATGTTGTTCTTGACATAATCAACGGTTTCTTCCTGAGTCACAAAGAGTTCAAGGTTAATGAGGTAAGGAAGAATAAAACCATAATAATAAACATGGCTTGGATGGTAAAGAGATTAACCACCTCACTAAGTCTTGCAAGTTCACGTGCATCCATCTCACGATATCCCTCAGCTAGATCCTCTGCAACAGCTTCCCTCACAACTGCTGCTGCTACTTCCTTAGTGATGTCACGTATTCTGCATGCATAATATATCAGAAGGCATAACATACATCAAAAACTGGAACATCGGTTTTAGATTATATAACCTGGAGATCGGAGGGTAAATTATCCCTTGGAGAACCTCTTCTTCTTCCATGTATGATGCCAAGCTAAACAATTTTTCACGGTTAAGAACATAGAATAAGATAAAATAAGTATTTCAGCTGTGTTAAAAGATTTAATGATTAGAGGTTAAGGTAGTCACCGCTCAGCCGCAGCCTGGAGCATTCCATCAGAGATAACCCGTGCACCAGACAAAAGGGTTCCAAGCCCTATTCTGTGTAGCAGTGAAGCAAAGCAAATGAAATCATAATTTGCACAAGAACAAAATCCAATACCATAGTGTACAATCGTAACAGAACTAACCCAGGAAAGAGATACATGTTGTTCCCTTGATTAGAGTGGCCGATCTTCCCATTACCTGCAAGAGAACCATTAAAAGCTGCACCACGAGTAACACCTTACAGATTCAGTATTTCACAATTCATCAAAGCTTTGATTACAGCACCATAGGCTTTGGTTAATTGCATAGCTGATGCCAAACATAGATATAACTGGTGAGCTCGGTATAAGGAGAAAGTGAGGCTCAGCTACTTGGAAAGAAGCGCACAAAAGAAAGTACGCACAACTGTATGGATAAACAGACATACCAAGATCCACATCATCAAATGGGCTTCCACTGGCAAAGATTATCTTTTCACCAAGAATTGAAAAGGCTTCTTCAGGTGTACATTCAGCTATAATATGGAACCAAAATAGAATTTGATAACAAGTAACAAATAATAAACTTCATAGTAAAATTCCACATCACATACCGTTCTTAGTTGGATTTGACATTGCAAAAATTGCTGGTCTGGAAGAGGATGAATCTTTTAGTGCTTCTAAAACCTGAAGGAACACGTAACCCACAATTAGCATTCACTTCGATTGTTGATAGTTTTTCAAGAACTCAAAATGGTGGATGCAATGCAACTAATCTAATATGAGTACCAAACTGGTTGTGATGCAAGGTTCATAACTTGAGACAAGCATAGGATTTGCAGGGACCCTCTAGAAAGAATTACCAGTAAGGCAGTGACAACATATGATGTTTATACTTGACAAGCTTATTGTAGAAGACAAATAACTGAGACTGCAATAAGCATACAAATTGCATTCACAATATCTAGGCAGAAAAAAGAAATCAACAAATGACCTACAATTGTCTACTAGTATTATAACTTATTTACATTATCTAATCCCGTAGAAATCCCAATATATCTGGGGAGTTATTCATTCTGTCCGTTGCAAGATATTTAAGGTAAGTAGATTTACTGACATGTAACTAGTGGAGGAAACAATAATTGGACATAAATCGTTAATTAGTATTATGGCTACAGACTTCAGAATAAATGGCTTGGAGTCAGTTCTGAACAGAAATTAGCATGTCTTATTGTAAGATAGCGTACCTCCTTTGAGAACAAACCACCAACAGCAGATAATCCAAGTATGACATCAGGCTTCACCTTTTTAACCTGCTCAGTAGACAAGGTACAATATAAACAGCTCAGCATCAGTCCTAATCTTACACTTTCATGAGCTGAATTTTACTTTGGTAAGGTAAATGTAAATTTTAAATAGATTTAAAGCCTACAGATATAAATCGAGAAATGAAATATTTCGTAAATAATAATTTTCAAAAGAAAAGTTAAAAAGTCAAACCTAGTACCACTGACGATGTCAGAGCAGAAAAGGCTAAAAGTAACAGAAAAATTCAGAGTTGGTTTTTGTGGTCTGAGTTATATAATCCATACGGAATGAGTGAATGACATTAGTTCTAGGCCACAAAAAAATTACTGTCACAAGTTCTGACAAAATATCATCGTGTGCAGTGTCACATACATCACAACAGCCAACACTGGGTACTCTTAGCATTAGCTGTGGAGCGACAACACTAGAAATAGGGGTGTCCGGAATTGAGTCAATTTCCGAACTATTTGCATATATATTCATTTTTAAAACTCCTTGGAAAGAGCATTGCTCATATACTGAAATGCTTTGCAACAAGCTAGAAAAATGTCACAACAATAAATTGTCTCGATCTAAATAATTTAAGGGAGACATGTCCCTTCATATATTACGGGACAGGGACCTTAGTGGTTAGTAAGATGTCATGCCTATAACAGAACATATGCTGTGAAAGGAACAATCCATATGCAACTAAATAGAGAAGTTTAGACAAATACCACTTCAATCAAGCTTGCCCCTTCACTTAGGCCTTGGTGACCCAGTTCACTCTTTCTCCTAGCAAAAGAGCGTGCATCTGGGTCGATGTCTGCACGGTCCTCTGTTATTAGGCCCTGCAGAAAAGAGAACAGAGATGATAGCTGTTAGGAATAGTGCTTGTATTATCAGAAGGCCAATGGGCCAGTATATATACACGAGTATATGTTACAGATAAGGAAACCAAATCATATCTAGAGTCCTACTCTAACACAAATATATCTCTAACACCCCCCCCCCTCAAACTCATGGTGGATCAACAACACTGAGTTTGGAGAGGTAGAAGCCGTGTTGTGCTCGAGCCTGGGCCTTCGTGAAGAAATCCGCTATCTGAAGCTCTGAAGGCACATACTGAAGAGCAATCACCTGATCATGCACACAAGACCTCATGAAGGAAGCATCAACACCAATATGCTTAGTGAGCTCATGCTTCACAGGGTCACGGGCAATACTGATAGCACTGTCTTGTCGACAAGAGAGAAGTCGGTGTAATGTGAAACACCAAAATCCTCAAGTAACCACCGTAGCCAAGTAATCTCTGCATCCAAGAGAGCCATAGCTCGCAACTCGACCTCTGCACTCGAGCAGGACAACTGCGATCTGTTTCTTCGTCTTCTAGGCAATAAGCGAACCACCAAGAAAAACTCGATGGCGAGAGATAGGCCGCGATCGGAGGATCATTGCCCAAGTAGCATCCGAATAAGCTGAAGCGCATAACAGTGGAGCGTGGAAAGAAGAGACGGCGAGAGATAGTCCACGAAGGTATCGCGAGAACTCGAAGAAGGTGGTAGAGTGGACTGAGTGGGAGCGAGAACGCCCGACTCGAATGTGAACTGGATAAGTGATATCACGGACGAGTAACTGACAAGGTAAACAAGACTCCCAACAAGATGGCGATAGCGAGTCGGATCGAGAAAGAGGCTCGCCATCGAAGGCGGAGATGAATGTTGAGCTCCATGGGAGTTTCAACGATCTGTTGCTTTCGATGAGAGAAGCGCGATCAAGAAGATCTGAATATACTTCTCTTGGGACATAAAGAAACCATCCGAGTGGAAGTAACCTCAATCCCAAGGAAGTAACGAAGAGGACCAAGATCCGACATAAGGAATGCGCTTTCGCTCAGACGAGCCTTGACAAAGGCAATGTACTCGAAATCATCTCCGGTGATGATCATATCATCAACATATAGAAGAAGAGTCCGACCACGAGGCGAAGTGTGGACAAAAGAGGCGGTCGTGATCACTAGTGAGAAGCGGCGGTGACCACGGAGGAGAAGCGCTCAAACCAAGCACGAGGGCTTGTTTAAGGCCATAGAGAGCGACAAAGGCGGCGGACCATACCTCGAGAGCAGAATACCCGGTGGGGATGCATGTAGACCTCCTCACGCAACTCGCCATTAAGAAAGACATTCTTTACATCAAGCTGAGAAACGGACCAATGGCGAACAGACGCCACCGAAAGAAGAGTGCGGACAGTGGTCATGTGGGCCACAGGAGCAAAAGTCTAGTCGTAGTCACGACCATACTCCTGCTGGAAGCCACGAGCAACAAGACGCGCCTTATAGCGCTCAAGAGAGCCATCAGAGCGAGTCTTAATCTTATAGACCCACTTACACGTGATGGGACGAGAGTGAGATGGAAAAGGAACAAGATCCCAAGTGCCAGTACGCTCGAGAGCAGCAATCTCCTCGGCCATAGCATGCTGCCACTCAGGATGAGTAATAGCATCCCGGTAGGAGACGGGCTCATGGGTAGTTGCACCAGCAAGACCAAAACGGGCAGGAGGCCGAATCGACCGACGATCGCGGAGACCGTAGCGAGGAGATGATGGCCCATCAGAGGAAGATAGAGCATCAGGAGAAGATGAAACATCAGGGTAAGATGGTTCATCTGGAAGAGCCTCAATACGAGGTCGACGAGTGTAAAAGAGAGTGGGAGAAGCCTGAGGAGCCACAGGCGACGAAGCAGGAGGCGATAACGGTGGAGAGGCCTCAGGAGATATATGTGGAGACTTAGTAGGACGGATGGACGAGGGCAAGACAGAGATGGGTATATCTGGAAAGGTCAAAAAACGAGGACTCCACGACGGAAACCGAGAGGAGGCGGGGCGTGAGTAGAAGGATGAGACTCGTCAAAAGTCACATCAGAAATCCGCGTCCGTCGTCCAACAGATCCCGGCAGATAGCCCTTGCGCTCGGCCTCGTATCCCATAAAAACACACTCAACGGTGGCGATCGGTTTGGTGCGTTCTCGGCGCAAGGAGAGCGTAGCAAGCGCGACCAAGCAGAGCGAAGGCGAGTAGTGCGGAGAAAGATCACAAAGACGCTCAGCAGGGATCTACTTTGAAGAAGCGAAAGAGGTGGATGTTGGCGAGATAGGTGGCGATGGAGCGACCTCAACCCAAAAGTGAGGTGGAATAGGCGGCAATCATTAGTGTACAAGCCGTCTCAAGGAGGTGGCGATGCTTGCGCCAGCGACACCATTCGAACATGAGCACCGGGACGGAGAAGCGGCGAGTGCCACCTTTCGACAAGAAAGCTGCGCAGTAATGAGAGAGGTACTCGCCAGTGAGTCGACCACGGAAGACTCGAATAGGAGTGGAGAAGCGTATCACGAACCATAATGGCAAATTGTTTATAGATAGACAAGACCTCGCTCTGAGGAAGACATAAAGTATATCCAAGTGTGACGAGAGAAGTCATCTATAAAAATTATATAATATCGATGGCCCCCTTTCGAAAGGAAGGGAGCCGGACCCCAAACATCTGAATGAATAAGATCAAAAGGACGCTGAGACACGGACTCACTATGAGAATAGGGAAGCTGAATATGTTTCCCTAGCTTACATCCCTGACAATCTAAAGATATGTCTCCTGAGACAGACCCCAGAAGACCACGACGGACTAAAGATGACAAACGAGATCCACACAGATGACCAAGATGGTGGTGCCACTGCTGGAAAGAGCTGGTAGACAGTGGCGATGGCGGAGAGGCTGGCGGTGGCGGTGGCGGCGGAAGGAAGATGAAGTCGATCAAGCTCCAGAGCGCCGAGAGTCAAAGCGCCGAGGCGGAACTAACGAGCCCAGTGTGGCGGTCCTGAACACAACAAGAGTCAGAGTCAAGAATGACCCGACAACCAAAGTCAGTAATCTGTCCAGCAGAAAGAAGCTGCATGGTTAGACAAGGAACATAAGCAACAGAAAGAACATGAAAAGATGAGTTATTAAGAGGTCCTCGACCGAGATGAGAAGAGAGATACCATCGGTAAGCACACCAGACGGAGGAATCAAGAGGTGTAACAAAGGCGAGTGGAAGAATCGAAGTCATGTGAAAGGATGCTCGGAATCAAGGATCCACGGGAGGTACTGTTTGTGTAGGAGGTGGTTTCGTTGCGAAAAGAGTCGATGCGAGAACTGCGAACACATCGAAGAAGAACACGAGGCGGCAAGCGGCGTCGAAGTCGGCTATCTCACCGCTTTCGATGAGAGAAATCGCGGAAGTAGTCGATCTGAGCGTCGATGTAGAAGTACCGGTGCTAGGAGAAGAACGGCGTGAAAGATGTCGCCTTGTTGCCTTGCACCGACTCAATGTGGCCAACCTTGTCGCGATAGGAGCGGCGAGGCGGCCACCTCGGATGGGCGGCCACCACCACTGTGGCGGCCATTGGAGGAAGCGATGTCTTGGCGTGAAGTAGTCGGTGTAGCAGTGGGCGGCGGCGAGCACGGAGGGAGTGGCATTTGACCAGCACCGCTCGGGCGAGTCTCTCTGCACGTATCTCGGTGAGGCCTCGGAAGAGTGACACGAGGTGGCGTGCAAGAAGGCGTGCGCCTGCCGCTCGAACTTCGGGGCGGCGAAAGGAACTCGTGAACACGCTGAAACTCGGATCTGCCGTCGGCCGAGGCGGCCTGAGCAGGGATGCGGCCAGCGGTGCGAAGAGAGTCGATTGGCGCTTGAGCAGCGGAACTACGAGCATAGAAGGCGTCAACGATAGCGTCACCTGGCGAAGAGAGTGCTCTGGCGAACCACCGACCGGTAGAGGCATCTCGGAGGTTCGTAGCGCCGACGAAGGTGAGTCCACATCGGCGGTAGAAGAAAATCCAACAACCTCGAAAGAAGAATCGAGGTTTGGACATCGGGCGATGAAGGCAAAGACCAGCGTCGTCGTCGCACCATTGAGTGTAGGCGATCAATCGATCCATGTAGGAATCTAGAGCCTCTTGGTAGCGGCGGCCTTCTCATCAACAAGGCTTGCGGCCGACAACGACCTTGTCGACTTTGGCGGCGATTACAGCAGACGTAGGCTCCGTCGGAGAGTAGGGCAAGGCGGGCAGGTAACATCGCCAGAGAGGACGCCCCAGAGACGAAGACCACGCATGTGAGACACAAAGTCGGTGTAATTAACACCATCGAAGATCACCGGCGGCGAAGAAAGCGGTGCCCATTGGTAGGCGGCCCGGGCGGCGCGGCCGCCAAGATAACGTAGTCTAATAAGCGGCCCGGGCGGTAGCGCGATCGAGCAAGCGTTTTTTTACCGGCGCTTTTTCTTTTAAGCCCGTAAAGCAGCGGCTTTAGCCCAACGGCCGAAAAAGCAATCAGGCGAGGGCTAGGGTTACCCTCCTGCGGCGGCGATGGAGGCCTTCGGCGATTGGCGGCGTGGCGGCGGCGGCGGCGGCTTCAATGTAGATCATAGCAGCCATGCGAGCCCAGCGGCGGCGGCCAACTCGCGGCTTCCGGCGACGGCGGCGGTCTTTGGCGAATCTGATCATCGCCGCCCGCGCGGCCGGTGGCGGCTTCCTTGCGGCGAGGCGGATGCGGTCGCGCGCCAAGCCGGCCGGTGGCGGCTTCCTTGCGGCGAGGCGGCAAGCTGCGCGAGGGCGGCGCGAGATGGCGGCGGCGGCTTCCTTGCGGCGGCTTCCACGGTCTTGTAACGAAGATGGCGGTGCGGCTTCTTGCGGCTTCCCTCCCCCGTCTGCGGCTTAGCGAGGAGGTGGCAATCGCTGCGAGGCGAGGCGTAACGAGGATGGCGACGGCGGCTTCCTTGAGACCGGAGGCTGCAGCGCCATGAGTTGCTGGCGGTGAGGAGGCAACGAGGAGCCGGCAACTACGGTGCTGGCGGCGGCGGATGGTGATGATGGCGCGGGATCCTGGAGACCGGAGGCAGCGCGATCCGATCGAGTCGTCGAGCGGCGACAAGAGGCGATCCGTCGAGCGGCGGTGACAGGCGACAAGCGGCGAAGCCTAGATGCGCTCGATACCGTGTTAGGAATAGTGCTTGTATTATCAGGAGGCCAATGGGCCAGTATATATACACGAGTATAGGTTACAGATAAGGAAACCAAATCATATCTAGAGTCCTACTCTAACACAAATATATCTCTAACAATAGCATGAGTAGATTTTCATAAGAGTGAAGACAAGAAGACCAAAAGTGAACATATAACCCAAAAAATCTAGACTGGGTCAACACATTGCCAATGATTCAGCTTAACGATTGGCTGAAAAGCATGGGTGACACTCTCACCAACATGTATAAAACAGCACTGATGCAGTTGATTTTGATAGAACAAAAGAGTTGTGCAAGCCCTTTTTGTATTCAAATTATTATCCCAACAACTACCAGATAAATCCTGCAAATGTATGAAAAGATTCTTAGTTATCTAACTCACATGGGCATCAACTATCCAAAATTGACTCCTGGCACTCTCAAAAGCAACCTCATTGTTCCCCAACATCCTTGCCATGGTCCTGCTTGCAGCATTCACCACACCAATCCCGGCACTGTAAAAAGTGTAATGAAGTCAAGTCATACTTTTGAAATGCGTCTGATCAAAGGATTATGATGATGTGCTGACCTGTATTTTAAATAGAATCAAGTTCCAGTAACACCACAGAGTATATAGGATTAAAACAGCAAATAAAGAGATCCAAGAATGCAATGCGCATGGAATTTTTTTTATCAAGGATAAGGAATAAGCAATGAACCAATGAATAAAACATTAGTAATAAAGAAAGTAATTAAAAGCTAACAGGTGTACCTGAAAACACAGGTTCTGCATAATTTGTGCAAAACTTTTGAACGACACAACTCAACCATGCCAGTCGTGCAAGCTATTCAAACTTCAAATCAAATATAGGCCAAATCAGCTATCGTTTCTCCACTGTTACATGGTAATTAGGGACAAATTTTGATATCTTCATTAAAGGTACTAGTGTAATTGTTATGGGCTTATGGCATAAGGCCCACCAGGAAGGACAGCGGCAAGGAGAGGCACAGCGAATGGAAGGAGGTGGCTGAGCTTGGAAGCCTATATCCATATCTCAATATTAGGAAGTTGCATTAGTTAGCATATCTCAGGATTTGGTAGTTATGGCATGCATAGCTCGTAATTGATTAGATACATATCGGATGGTTAGTTTCCATCTTATTAGGAGGGCTATGCCTATTTATATGGCAGTCGTATTTGTATTCCTCAAGCAAGAAAGAAAGAACAAGATTCATCCCCATCTTAGTCTCCTCTCTCCCCAATCACGCATTGTAGCTCAGCCATCCTCTCGGCGGTGTTTACCCACCCATGAAAATGTAACATCCCAATTTTCGAGTTTTCAAATTTCTTTTCAGTAGTTTAGCAATCTGGAAATTTTCACCGATTTTTTTTGAATTAAATAAGCTTAATTGGGAATTTGAGATGACAAAACGATTTAATGTGAATAATCCCAACATCAATTAATTTTAAAAATATTTTATTTGGGCTCCTTGCGCTTGGAAGTATTTTCCAGATTTTTCTGGGAATTTTCCAAGTTCATTTGCTATTTTTCTTGCCTTTTTCTACTTTTTATATTTTCTAAAATCGAATAATAATTAAAAATCCCTAGAAGGCCATTGGCCCGAATCCTTTTCCACGGCCCACTTCTTTCTCACCTGGCCCGCTATCCCTCACCGCACGTCGCGTTCTGCCCGCATGTCCGCACGTCGTCGCAGCCGCTGACATGTGGGCACTGTTCATTGTCTCCGAGCCGAACTCGAGTTTGTGTCGTGTTGCCGCGACTCGTCGTCTCGTCGCCGCGCCCTACCTATTTAAGCCCTCAACGTCGCGATCGAAACCATAGTCGCACACCCTACCGCCTTTTCCCAAGACCGAAGCCCTAAGTCGGCGTCGTTTCGCGGTCGAGCTTAAGCCTAGCGCCGCCGCGTCGTCTTCTTCATATTCCGTCGTCGTCAATGGGCCCCCCGTAGACGTTGTCCTCAATGTTGGAATCGCCTTGCCGTGTTCCACCAGGTGCTCGCGCCCTCTTCGCCGGAGAAGCCTCGTAGCCACCTAGCATTGTCAAGATCAGACGCCGCTCTACTCGTTGTCACCGCGCCGCTTTGGTCACCGCCGACGACCATTGGTCCCAGCGCATCGCCCGTCCACAGCACCCAGACCCTACGAGCCCATCGCGGACCTCCAAGTTCCCGAGGAGATCCTCGTCGTCGTCGCGCCGTCCACCTGAGCCAGCGCCGCCACCTACCTCTCTACCGACCCCCTTGCCAGCAAATCCAGCCCCATCCGAGCCACCAGATGAGTTCGCCGAGGCGTGGTGAAGCTGAAGGTGCTCGCAGTTCACTGTCGTCGCCATCGCAAACCCGCGACTCTTCGTCGATGTCGCCGTATCATTGCCGACGCGTGTCGTCGATGTGGGCGCCACGTGTGCGCCGCTCGACCACGCTTGTATTGAGTCGATCGCCACCGCCTAAAACCCTAGATCCATGTGGACCCGCATGTCGGGCTATTCCGTAACCACCCACGGTAGACCCATGAACCCAAGCCCGTGAACCTAGTCCATATATCGTGGGTCCCACCTGTCAGCCCCTCAACCTTTTTTCGAATTTTCTAAAAAAGAAAGATTCTAGAATATTCCCTTGGTCCCACCTGTCAGCCACTGTTTTCTCTCTCCCTTATTTATTTCCCGAATTTCTCGGCCGAGCCAACTTCCAAGAGCATGTTCTTCTTCATACGATCTCCGATTGAGCTCATTCGAGTTTCCAAATTCATCTAAAATCGAATCCTACCTTTCATTATTTTTATTATAATTTTTCGAGCTCATTTTTGCTCTACTTTGTATTTATTTGTGTTTCTTTTATCTAGTTGCATTAGACATTGATACTTCAGGGGCATACGAGGAAGGGGAGTTTGCTCAAGACCAAGACCAAGAGCTGTTCCAAGGCAAGTTGTGCTTTGATCATATTGCACCATGTTTTACAAAACTACTTTGTTCTAAATTATTGCATGCTAATTCAATTATCAAATGTTTTGTTATTTTGGATTAGTTGTGCAACCTACTTGATTTATACCCACCTTGTAAATTGTATTGTCACGATCATTTGCCACTCTAGCTTGGTTAACTACTAGTTAGTATTATCATAGCACCAACATGGGTTGGTTAGACACGATTAGTATGCTTAGCTTTACAACAGGTCATTGATATCATTTTGAAATGTTAAACTCATACTTGACTAAGTGATTATGGATTGTCTTTGTGAACAGTTGTGTGTTGTATATTGTCACATGTTGATGGCATGTGTTGCATTTAATCAACATGGTAGGAAAATATTTAGACAGACGAGTGAAAAGGTCTTTGTGATATGGTGGGCTCTATGCGGGGATTATGTGAATCTTTGTGACGTAGTAAATTGGCATATCACTTTGGTCAATTAAACACTTAACTTTGTGTCATTGAACTAAGCTATATCGTACTACCACAAGTCTGGTATGAGAGGCCTAACTTAGTAAGTTACAAAGTCTCGACATTGGCTACTCAGGTAGTAGGTTAAACTGTGTGCTAGGGTGGAGGTGTGGACTTCTTCGTGATGGGTCACATCTATGGACAGTTCGTCGTTTCCTTGTCCAACGGTGTGAGTCGAGCAAACGAGCTGAGTGCAGTTTGGTGCCGGTAGTATGCACATCGAGAGAGTCAATTGTTGAGATAAAGTTTTCGAACGGTTTTGTTATGATTGGTGTTGGTCACACTGTTTGTATTTTGTGGGTAAACTTGTACAACATCTGCAGAGTGTTAACAAACTATTGAAATAGCCGCGTCCTCGGTCATGGACATGCTCGGTGATTTACCCGAAAGGTAGATTTTATAAAAAACAATGTGGAAGGGAAGTTGTGTGAAAGAATTAGTTTAAGTTGCGGAAACTTTGTGGAAACTCTTGTTACTTATTATTATTATTGTTTTAACCTACACTTTCAATTTATTATGCATATTCAATTACAACAGTTGCTTTTTGCAAAATAAACATAGATGTCATATCCTTTTGAATAAGTTATCATCTATAATTGCATTCTGTAGTACAACTTGCAGAGTGCTCCATGTGCTCACTCTTGCTATAATCATTATTCAGAGGAGGGATTGGAGATGACATTTGCTCTGGAGAAGGAGTTCTTTGACAAGGTTGATCGTTAGGTCTTGTTCCCAATCAGTTGCTTGTGGCAAGAGATGGGTTCTACTGGAGTTGTCTTTTGTTCCGCTGCTACTATTTCTCTTTATTTGCTAAAGCTCTGTGTGGCTGAATTAGTGTAAACTCGACTATAAGGTCATAACCATTATTTGCTTATCAAATTTAGCTCATTTATTCCTTTAAATCGTTTGTATGGATCGATGTTCTTCGATGTTGCCACTATGTGCACTAGTGTAATCCTAGACTAGTGCAGTATACACAGAGGGTTCGAATTTGCATATTCGGATCCCGACAGAAAGCGTGCCCATAACAGTAATTTTCTCTCAAACATGCCAAATACGACACATGTTATCCAAGTAACATGGCCAAACTAGTCATGAAATCAAAATTCTCACTTAATGGATGTCATGTTCAGATTAGACAGCTAAAATTTTAACTTTGCTCGTACTTCCTAGATTCTTTCAAAACTGAAAGTCTAACATTGTACTCTAAAGCTAATATTCCTAGATTCTATGAAAAAAAATGTTACACAGATCTTGCTAGAGCTGATATTTTGTATAGAAAAACGAATTCTTAAGAGGTAAAAGAATCACCAATCATTTGTACTCTAATTTTATAACGAGTAAAAGAATTGGGTATATTCCGAACCTGCCAGCACCTGCAACAACAATCTTTTGCTTTGGGAAGTCTAACATTGGCCTTCCTTGTGCCCTTACAGCTCCTAGAAGACCAGCTATTGCAACGCCAGCAGTTCCCTTTTTACATAAAGAATAGTCAATTCAAGTATGATATTTTTTACTATTCTAGATAATTCACGAAGGGACTGCTACTAACTAGAACAAAAGGCTGTATCCAGTAATAGTAAATGCTCAGAAGTCAAAACCTCAGGCATGATTTAACTGAGGTGCTTGAACATTAAGATACGTAACTGGAACTTGTATTACTGCAAGGTATAGCAGGTGTCTTCCATCAGCATAGATAGAAGTGCTAAATTTGGATTACAGACATATATCTGCTAAATACCCCATATATATTCAAAGGTTGTCTAAAAATTTAAAACGACCAAACACTTTTTTTCAGATATTTTTTTGGGCAAGTGGTACAGATGATAGGAGTCATGGAAAGTGTCAGTATATATCAAGGAAATATATAAATAGCATAGCCGAAGAAGAAACATAATAAGAAACTTACAAATTTACATAAATAAATCTATTTATTACCTGGACATCGTCGTTAAACATGCGATAAGTCTTCCTGTAACGCTGCAATAACCTGAAGGCCCACTTGCTTTGGAAATCTTCAAACTATGAGAGTAAGAAAAGTATTAGTGAAGATATTCCAGTTAAAGCCACATGAAAGAAAAATGTTAACCAAGCAACGAACACCAAAAGAACACCTGTACAATCACATTGGGCCAACGAGAAAAAACAGCTTCCATGAATTCATCAATAACTGCAACGTATTCTTCTCCCTCAAGACGGTGTTCTTGTAGCCCAAGATCTGTGTAATACGATATTTAGAAAAGAATAACAGAAAACACCTACTCAATCGCTTGCTGGCTATCTAGTAAATAGAGTTTGAAAAGGTGCCAATATCTGAATCGAATCAAAAGGAAAACTCTAGAATATTGCTTAAGTGGAATTAATAACAAAAAAAAATATCGTGTTCTCATGAGCCGGAAAAGATTACAATAAAACACACATTTACACATCTTCTCATTGAATAGCTGAAGCAATCTAAAATACAACCATAATGGTGAGTACGTGACTTTGATGTCTACATCTATTTTGTTTTCCCTCTAGAGAATAGAGGCTGGTCGTGTGTTTAACATGACACATGTGAAAACTAGAAATTTAACCACATACTTAACAGGCAAAATATATACTTCAAATATTGGAAATCCAACATTGAAACAATCGAACAAGATCTTACAAAGAGGATCCTTGAGGAGTTTCTCATTGTTTGTTCCCACATCAATCATAACTGGAAGAACCTAGAAGAAAATAAGAACGTAATTAAAAATTTAACATTAATATAAATTCTGCTAACCCCGTGAGAAGCAAGGAAACAATATGAAACAAATAGCAGTAGAACACATAGAGAATTTTAAGACCTAAGCAGCGAGTGATATACGCTGTGTAATATCTCGTTAATTTAAAGAGAATATAAGGAAATTGGGAGATTCCTTATTTGCCTCGCCAAGAAACGAGACAGAATATGTCATCTTGCAACATGATTTTCGCGACTGGAACCGATTCGAATGGAAAACCTCATAACTACAAAGTTGTAGATCTCTTTGCATAGTCCAATTTAGAGTCCTCATTGACCTAATTTGGAGTTCCGACGTGTGAAATATGGGGCCCGCAAGGCAGGCTGCACAGGGAATCAGAGTCCGCAACTGAGTCAACTTCCTAAACAAATTTAGCAACGAAGACGGCATTTTCAGAACATCTCCACAAATAAAATGTTGAAGTACTATGAGTTAGCTAGATGGGGAAAAAGAATCACTCAATTCCAAATTCGGGAGACAAAGTTATGACCTCTGAAAGGTTCGCTGCACAGAAGGAAAGCGGAAAACTAACTCGAATTCAAAGTGTACTCCGAATCAAACTCAATGCCGGTTGTTTACAACCCTACCACGTCCAAGCCATGACCCTCTAGCCCATTGGCCTTTAAATAGAACACCAAGGGTGCCCCCTGTGCTCCCCTTCCTCTGGCCGCCATCCCTTCCCTGTGCGCCGCCCCCTGCTGCCCTGTGTGCCGCCTCCCTCCCTTTAAGCCGCCGCCTCCCATCCCGGTGCCGCTCTCTGCTGCTGCTACGCTTCCAAAGGGAGAAAGAGGAGGTTCCAAGGAGGTCCAGAAAGGAAGGAAAGTAATGAAGGAAGAAGGAAAGAAGGGGTTTTCGCAGCCTGTTAGTCCCTAGAGTTTCCTTGGATTAGTCATTGTATGTTTCGTAGATCGTTTTGCCCTAGGGAAGATTGGTTTTCAGCATGCCCTGGTTCATCAAGTTTCGACGCAAACCTTGTGAGGGAAATTCAAGGTATTTAGGCTTGGATTCAGGGTTTCGTCCAATTACAAAAGATGTAGATAATTTCGTTAGTTTTCCAAGAAGATCTAGATCACTAGATTCAGAGTAGCGAACGAAAAGTTACAACCTATCGCTGTCCAGAATTCGGGAGTCGTTGGCAGAGATCATGTAGATGGGCTGTTTTCACCTAGTAAATAAAAGAATTAAAATTTGGTGATAACTTGAATTAGCTTGCAAATTTTGAGTAGTTTCCAGAACTGGTATCGTTTGTATCTTGTCAAGTTTTAGAATGAAAGATACGAAATTGTGAAACGAACTATCCTGACAGATTTTGGACCAGTCTTCGGGGAAGGAAACGGGGGAGAAAACAGTAGAATTAGAAGTTTGTCGTAACTAGAAAGTTGTAGGAAATTGCGTGAGGATTCCAGAAAGTATTGGTTTACTAGATTTGGAGTTCGGATGAATAAGTTAGAGTATTTTTACTAGTGGGACAGCAGGTAGTGCGTCTGGTAAACATGCTAGGGCGATTAGTGTAAAGTGTTGGTGATGTGATCATGAACCGACACTTAGGCGGTAAGGCGCTGCCGGGTGCTAAGGCGTCTCCCCGCCTTGCGTCTCCCCGCCTTGCCGCCTCCTCCTCGCGGTTCCTCATCGCGCGGCTCCTCCCCCTAACCAAATCCACCTCCCCACCGCTAGATCTGCTTTCCCCACCGCCAGATCCTCCTCGCCATCGATTGGGGCACCCCGCGGCCGGATTTCGCCTCCCCCATCCAAGGCGGCAGAGAGGACGGGGGAGGGAGAGGGCAGGGAAGAGAGAAGAGGAGAGGAGAACTTTCCTCACCCCCACCGATTCCGGCTCGCTACTTGATCTGTCATCCCTGCCGCGGGAGGACGGGAAAGGGAAGAGGCTGGCGTCCATGCGTTGCAGGAAGAGGGGATGCAGCCATGCAGCGTCGGCGTCGGCGCGTCGCAGAGAGAGCAAGGAGGGTAGGTGAAGAGCTAAGGCCGAAGAGGAGGGCAGGGGAAGCGTCGGCCGAACGTCTGGAAGACTCCCGAGTCGGAGGGCAGGGGAATATGGGAAGAGTGTCGCCCGAGAGAGGGATAGAGACATAGATTTATGGACCGGCCTGACGTGCATCAACAGTAACGGGCCGGCCGGATCGTGAATTCGTGCAGCAACAATATTTATTTTATTTTTTCTTTCTTTTTATCCTTTTCATCATCTCCACTTTCTTGCTCCCTTAGCGCCGCCTTAGGATGTGTAAGGTGTCGCCTCGCGCCTTAGCGCTTAAAAGGTGTGAGGGGGTGGGTTGCCTCGCCTTACCGCCTTAATAACCATGGTTGTGATGATGTGATCTTGATATTGTTTTGAATTGTTTGTTCAGGGAGTGGCCTCTAGTGCCCTACCGCTGCCTCACTATGCGGCTCCGAAGGAATAAAGAGGCAAGTACATGGTTGAGTGGTGAATAATAGGTTGTTCGCCATTGTCATTGATATTGCATATCATGCTATTTATTATGCCTTCGTTAAACTTATTCTTATACATGATACTGATGACATTGAGTTAATGAGATTATGATATTGAGATAATGATAATGAAAAGTTAATTGTGCTAAATTAAATACATGAGAGATGATATGGTTAATGGGGTTATGACATGAAAGATTGATGACATGATATAGTAATGACATGGAAATAATAATGAAGATGAATTATGTTGATGAATAATTAAAGATGCGGCATCATTTACATTCATCATGACAGAAGTTGCACGAACCAGGTCGGTGAGAAAGTCATGTAACCAATCTGGTAAAGTCAGTGAAAAAAATGCATGACTAGTCCGGAGTGCTCTAAATAAAATTCTACTTCGGTTGGGACTTCACGGGATTGAAGGACAGAGTGGTTCATCGACGGGTGGATACTCCGCTATATCGGTATCAGCTGAAGAAATGCATATGAGCATGAGCATGATGGTGCATGAGCATATATGAGTAAATTGTTAAATTGTGCAAATTTATCTATATGGAATATGACTTGTTTATTTGAGTATAAGAATGGCATTAAATAGATAGATGATGATGATAACCTTGATCATGGTTGATAAATTGTTGTTTATTGCCTTATTATGTATTTACTTAGTCTTGGACTCACTCTTACTTTGTTGTTGTTTTTAGGTGTACATGGGAGGGAATATATCACAAACGCCACATGCGAAACAACTACACATTCAATATTTACTTAGAGTTATAAATCTAGAGACATTGGTTATTTCCTTTAGATTGTTATCCATGGACTTATTTATTGCCTAGGATAATACTTGAGACTAATTGGTAAATTCATTAGTTGATTAGTACTACTTTAAATGTTCATATTGTGACCCGTGGAAAGTTTTAATCTTGATATGTTTGCTGGAATTTATTGTAAATTAATGTTTAAATTGGTAATTAGCATAGGTGGGTGACATTCTAGGCTCTGTGTTAGACCAAAGTGTTACACTCTGGTGCCACATATTAGTGAGGTACCGTGAGGTATAGTCGCCAAGTCTTATATTGAAGCTTCGCTTTTCACTATATGACTTCACAGTTTGATAAACATCTTTCATCTTAATTCAGTATAGAAATGAGCCAAAAGCTGGTAAGATTCAAAAAGCTTTTTTATATCCCTGAATTATGATGCAAAGGGACTAACTGGAACATTATTAGATAAGTAACACAAACGTTATTTCTTATCTGTAAATATCCATGTAGATGTTAAACATAGTATTATCGTTTTGTAAGTCCATTAATACTCTTTAACCTCTTCAGAAAATGTGCTTCATTGATAAATTTCTTAGTTTAGCTGATTAACTCCTGCAACATAAACCAACACCGAACAAACAGGGGAACACTGCGGTTTCCAATCAACAGAACATTATATCACTTATTAATCTTGATATTTGCATTGTAAAATAGTACACCAATGTACAGTACATTTAAAAATGGAAGATGGAGAAGAAGGTACCATAAAAACATACCCTCTGGGGATTTATACCAGCAGCAGCAACATATAAATCCAGCTTTCCGATGGCAATGCCAATACCTTGCACTCCCAGATCACCCAGGCCCAATATCCTGCTTCCATCGGTCACCACGATCATGTCAACCTGCAAAAGATTGACCATTTTTATTTATTTGAAAATGTAAGAAACTTTTGTTCGGAAAGATTCTCTCCTAGGAGGTCTTCAAAAGGCAAAGGCAAGATTATCACTTAGCCCAACTGAAATATACCTTTAAGTCAATGAAAGAGTTAACTACAGAAGATCGACTCAGCAAGTGAACAAGAACAAGTACATACCTGATCAGCTGGCCAGTTGTACACCATGGACATCATTTCCCCACGATCTTCTGCACTAAAATACATTCCCCGAGGCCGTCTAAATAAACCACTGTAGTTTTGGCAAACACGTCCAACAGTTGGTGTGTAAACAATAGGTGCATACTCCTCAATGTTATCTATTAAGACCTATTAAAAGATCAAAATGAGGCAAAATAAGGTAACCACTTTGAAAAAGTACCCACAAAAGTACCCACATTCGAGATTGCAGTAATGACAAAGTTAACAAAGAAGAAGCATAACCATACATTGTGAGTGTTCATCGATATTCTGCATATCAAATGCTCTTGAAAGAATGTACATGGTCAACAGAAATAAAGTTGCATCAAGAGAATATGTGAGCTGTGAAGTTACACACCTTGTAGTACATTGTTTCATTTCTGTCATGCAGTCTGTTAAGGATACGCCATTTTGCTAATTGATAAGTATCAGACGGACCATCTCTCGCATTTTGCTGCAGCCGTTTCAGGTCCAGCACTGTTATCAAAGTAACAAAGAAGTAAATTCACCGCTCGCATCAACACTTGCAGAATAGTTTGTCATATATATTCTCATTTCATTTTGGTGCTATTCACACATGGCCCATGGGAAACTCAACTAACCTAGCACTAAACCCTACTCAAGCTCTGAATGAAACTTGAAGCTTCAGCATTGGGCTGCGTGGATGTTTGGACTTTGGACAGTTTTCTGATTGAGGTTTGTGATTGACATTTGAACTTTTGAGTGATAAATCAGTCAGACACTTGTACTTTATTCTAACTTTTAGAGAGGAGATAAATCGGTTAAATTTTATTATAACTTCTAGAGAAGTTATTTTACCTGGCTTGTAAAGCAACGCAAGCACAGAAAAGGTTGATCTAGCTTATTCTATACGATCTGTTTGTCCATATGCAACTTTTCAAAGGTACCGATGGTTGGACCTTAACTTGCCTAGAAGCTGGGTTTAAAGTTTGGAACTCGCCCAAATTGGGCTTTAACACAAAGCACGCACTTACGACAGAGATCAAACAGAAAATTTATCCAGCAGATCCTCAGCAATGAAGCATAACACACACTCAGACACACATATACGAGTACACCACACTTGTGCCGCCCACATCCCAAATTCCTATCAATCGGGGTACTAGCTAAAGTCACTCAACTCTCCAAACCCCTATGAATCGATTAATCTGATCATCATCCACCAAAATTACCTCCCTACGCAGCACCGGCCAATCCAATTTGATAAAAGCAGCAACCAAAACCCAAAGTAAGCACAAGACGGGGAGGGAGGAAGCAGCTGATCAGGGGGCATCATGTCGTACTGAATCGGTCGATCTGCTGCTGCGAGGAGACGACGTTGGGCGGGAGCAGACCGCGGAGGCCGAGCCGGTCCCTCTCCGTCATCGAGAACGCCGTGCCCTGCAGAGGCAGAACCCCGCACACGCACGCACGCATCAGGCCACCGCCGCCGCAAAACCCCAAACGGAACAGGAGACAAACGTACGTACCCGGTTGAACCATGGGTCGTGGAGGATGTCGGGGCCGCGCTTGTGGAGGACGACGGGGCGGTGGCACTCCGTCGTCACGAACCCCCGCCGCTGCAGCCGGGGGAGGAGGTAGGAGGCGAGGGATCGGCGGAGATTCCGCGAGACGGACGCCGCGTTCGCCATCCCCGCGCGGGCTGGTTCTGGTGGAGGCTGGTCTGGTAGTTCCTACCAGTGGAGGGGGAAGCGCGAGCGGAGTCGTCCCATTTTTTCCCCTGTGACGACGCGGGGATCTGCCGGTCGCGGCTGCCCGATTGGCTGACCACCGAGTCGCCGACACAGCGAAAGAGGAGCCCGATCTGCCTCTGCGTCAGCGGGGGCCGTAACGCGGAACGACCGGCTGATCGGAGCTCCATCGTGCACTAGTCGTATTGGTAGCCAAACGGGTCGTGTTGTTGGGCTGGTCTGAGATATGATATTGTAACTACAGTATGATTCATACTATTTATAACATGTATTGGCCTGATACAATGGCTCATATCGTGCTTGAGTCGCTACTCTAACATGATAGGCCAGCCCGATACAGCACGAACAGTATTGGGTCGTGCTAGGCACAGCATGAACCCGGCACGACCCAAATGACCCACAAGCTAAGAGGGAGCCAGTTAGCCAGGGACTCGGGGAGGGAGAGGTGCCCGCGTGACCACGCCCTTCGATCAGAAAAAAGACATACAATGACAATCACATTCACACATGCACAGCAAACATGAATATCACCATCGAACATCCTTGATAATTCAAATCGATGGAAAGGAGGAGGAGGGCTCCTTCAATCGAAAAAAAAAATACACACAATCACACTTCACAGAAGAGATTACTCTAGAGCTACACGGATGCAACCGATCCCGATCCAAAAATTATCACAATTCCTCCAAACCTCCAGAACTGCAGGGCACGAGGGCTCGATCTCCGGCCGCCGGTGTGAGGACCTCGGATTATTGGGCTTGTAATGCTTAGTCATTAATTAACCCTAGCATCACAAACAAAATAACCCGTGTCTTCGAGATATGTATACTTCCCAGAAATGCAGTATACACACTGTTGAGGATTAAAATATTCATATATTATCTTAATATATGATAAAGACCATACGTCTTCGTGGTCGTAACTTCTAAGACCACCGATCTAACTGGTCGTAGGTATTACAGAAGTTATATAATAAATACCCTGGTCGGACGAAGTTCCAAACCTAGTCCACGACCAGGTAAGTACTCGTAAATCTATGAACAGGCGTCTAGGTCGAGTCTCCGACCACGCCACTCACTATGTGATGAATGAACCACGTGTTTCATATTCCACATAATACAACACTATTACGGCTGATGATTTAACGTCTCCTGAATCATTAACCGCAGAACAGTTGACGTTTTCACCAACCGTCTTTACAGTTAGTGGAACAACCAAACTGCCGTCTCTTCCCGACCAGGCGCGTCGCTCCCCCAACGGATGTCTCTTCATGGGATAACTGCCACCGCTTCATCAGCTATTTAAGGAGGGTCATGGAAGAACGGACAGAGACAGAGGACACGGGTCTGAATAGACAAGACAAGCGTAAGACATCAAGCAAGATATAGCAAAGTGTTGTGTTTTTAGATACTCCCAGTGTTTGTAATTGTGAGTTCATAGCAATAAAGAGCAAGTTAGATCCACTCCCAGAAGTCACGCATATTTTTCCTCTTTTCATTTATATATTCATAAGATCGGCGATTTGATCGTCGACAGCTGGCGCCGTCCGTGGGGAAGATAGTGCAAAAATTTCTGAAGAGGTTCTTCGCTCAACTCATCCGTTTTCTTCATATTCGTAATCACAAGTATGGCAGGAACATGGGATGAAGAAAACTGGTTCAACTTGGATGACTACTCCAACCTTGACATGGAAGCCTGCATCCAAGCTATGCAACATGGGGAATTGTAACATCCCAATTTTCAGAGCTTTAAAAATCTTTTAAATAATGGTAGTAAGAAAATTCACCATTTGGATTTATTTGAATATTAATTTAAAAAGCTTAATATGGACTTTAAGGACAAACCGATTTAATGTGCTTAATCCCAACATTAACAATTACCAAAATTATTTTATTTAGATTCTATATGCTTGGTTATATTTTATAGAATTTTCTAGAATTTTTCCAAGATCATTTTCTATTTTCCATTGCTTATTTGAATTTCTGCTATTTTCTAAAAAGGAAAAACTAAATTAAATTTCAAGCATCGTTGGGCGAATCTCTCCGCCCAACAACGCTCATCTGCCCATCTCTCCGTGGCCGTCCGATCGGGATCGGGCGGCGATCTCGCCCAGCGCTAGCATCTCGCCTCAGTCTCGGCTGCCAAGGTGGACCCCGCCGCCGTCCTCGCCGCCTTCTTCTCATCGCGGACGCTTGCGCGCTGAAGAACCACCATTGGCGGTCAACGCCGAAGCCAGCGTGGCGCCTCAACCTCCCGTTCCTCCGCGTGTGCGCGCTGCGACTCGCGCCACCGCCGCCACGAACCCCACCCCTTCTTCCTTCTTCTCCGCGGTATCGCACGAAGCCGCAACCGCCGCCCACGACCTCCACGCCGCCACGCGCGCCGGACCTCCGGGCCCTATAAAGGACAGCCGGGTGCCCTCGCGTCACCCATTCCGCCGCCACCCACTCCCTCTCTCTCGCTCTGTGCTCGCCGGAATCGCGAATTCCCCGCCGCCGCCACCGAGGGCTTGGAGCTTCGATTGCGCCGCCTCCGTCGCCCCCGCGTCGTCGCCGCCACCGTTGGATTCCGTGGCCTTGCGGCCGGTGCTCGCCTCGCCAGCCGGAGGACCCTCGGGCGCCATTTCGCAAATCAACCGCAACTTCGCCGCCTTTTCCTCCGGCCAAGCCACCATCGTCGTCTTGTCTCACCGGTGAGCACGCCCCTAGGTTCGCACTGGCGCCCTCTACCCGCTGGTACCACCCACCCTCACCGGAGAGCTCATTCGCGGAACCCTTGGTTCCGTCGCGCGCGCCTCGCCGCCGCCCACGTCACCCCTCCACTCACCGCGTTTTTGCCTCCGTGGCGCATACGTAGCGACCACGTGGGGCCGTGTCGGCGCCACGCAGCGAGCGCGCCACCTCATCCCATCCTCGGTCGGTGGCTCGGTGGACTTAGTCCACGTGGTAGGTCACCGACATGTGGGTCCCACATGTCAGTTAATTCTTTAATTCTTTTAATTCCCGGAAAATCCTTCGCTGACGTCATGCTTGCGCAATAATCCGATTTTTCTATTGAGAAATAATTCGGAATTCCAGTAAATCCTATTTTTAGGGTTTTTCTTTTGATTCAAACTTTGAAACCTCATAACTTTTGCATCCTAACTCCAAATCCATCCATTCAAATTTCTAAATTTGTATAAAATCAAGATCTATCTATTGGAGATTTTTAATTATTTTTATCAGAGTTATTTACTGCTGTTATTTATTTTTCTTGTTGTTGCTTCGTTGCGAGTAGACTTCGACGATACTTCTGGAAGGTTTGAGGAAGAAGGAGCTTTTCAAGACCAAGACCAGCACTTGAACCTATTCCAAGGCAAGCTATACCCTTGACCATCTTGAATCGGTTTGCTAAAAGTATTTTAATTCAAATTACTGCATCTTAATTCAAGTATTTATTTAAATGTTTTGGGTGTAGTAGTTAATTCCATATTGTTATGCCTTCCTTGTAAAATTGTTATGCCTTGATCCTTTGTCACCCTAGTTGATATTTAGTTGGTAAATATTGTAGCACCAACGTGGGTTGGTTAGTTGCGTATTAGATTGCTTAGCCATGCCACGAATCACTTGTCATGTATCTGCTGTTATAAATTGACTAAGTGAATATGAAACTGTGAAACAAACTGTGTGTACTATGTGTCTTTGTGGCATATGTTGCACTTAAATCAACCGAGGTGGTAAAAGGATTTGGGTGAGGCAAGGGGTGGATCTTGTGTGAAAGGGTGGATGTGTGGGTGTGTGAATAATATTAATCTGTGTGTCTATGTGGTTTGGTTAGTTGAAGTCTTGCCTTGGTCAATTAAGGACCTCACCATGTGCGTCATTGAACTGAGCTTCCTGTACGACCACATGCCTGTTTAAGATGGGCCTAGCATAGTAAGATAAGGTATCTGAATTGCTTTGTTATGCTTAGTGTTAGCTACACTAAGTGTATCTTGTGGGTAAAGTGTACAAACCTCTGCGAGTGTAACGTAATCTATTCGAATAGCGCGTCATGGTCATGGACAATGCTCGGGATTTCACACTAGGGGTATATGTTTTCATAAAGCTGTGGGAAGGGAGCTATGTGATTAAATCATCTAGCTATGTGAATAACTTTGTTAGGGTTGTGTGTGTCTTTGTGAAATAACTTGTTAAGCTTATTATTGTCTATTGGTTTTACTGTTTTAAATCTATTAATTGTATTCAATTGCAAAGGTTGCAATTATGCAAAAGAGCCATAAAATGCCTTCCTTGTAAAAACCGGCATATATACATTTTGCATCTCGTGGTGTGGCTTGCGAGTGCGGTGTGTACTCACGCTTGTTTTGACGAATCAAGCGGAGGAGTCTTCACCGGCATTCGAGGACGAGTACATCAAGGTGTTTAATCGTGAGGTCTTGATCGATCGGTTGCTGTGGTGAATCGATGGGGTGCCACTACCTTTTCGTTTCGTATCGTTTATTTTCTCTGTTAGCCTGCGTGTCGATAATTGTAACTCGACCTTAAGGTCAAAACCATTATTTATTAATCAAAGTTATTCGTTTATGTTACTATTAAGCTTGTATGGATCGATTTCCATCTTTGTTAACACTTGTGTGCACTAGCGTGATCTGGGCTAGTGCATTAAACCTGAAGGTCTGAATCGTAATTTTGGGTCCCGACAGAATCTTCGTCCTCCTCCGATGGTTCGCGGTCGCCGGCGGCGAACTTGAGCGGATGGATGAAGATACACCGTTGCGCCAAGAGGCGCTTTACGAGGCGGATCGTTCGCCCGATTCGGGACGTCCGAGTGTTTTTCAAGCCCGTTTCTCGGCCGCGACAAAGGTGACAACACCTCATTTCACAACCCGAGGGTCAATATACCCTTGACATAGTCATGGCTGACAGGTATTCACCAATGGCCTCTGAAAATTCCAGGGACCAACCGGCATCTGGTAACGGTGTCGATGAGACCCTCACCGGTAATGGACCGAGTGAGGACGATAAGACTTCGATATCCGTCGGCAATCCGCGAATCGGTGAGCCCGCCACGAAGACCTCGGGAGGTTTCATCTCCGGCCGGTCTCCATCGTGGAAGTCTCGGTAGAAGCGAGAAGTTCTCCGCTAGTCACGTGGAAGCTCCTCGGAAGATCGTTCTTTGGAAGTATGAGGTCAACACGATCGGAAATGCCGATCGTGATACCACTCACGATCCACCGCACACCCCGCCTCGCCACCACCTGCTAATAGAGATGGCGCGGGCAATCAAGCACCACCTACCAGAGGCAACGGAGCTGATGGACGTCCATCAACTAATACGCGTGGTGCAGCCCCACCAAGGATGACAGGCATGATGGAGTTAGGCCAAAGGTCCAGAGGAACTTCGGGTCTCCGAACGCCAACATCTTCGATGAATCCTCCGAGACCTTGATATGATTCGTAACTTGTGTCGTATTCAAGATATTCTTAAAAATCGACCTCCCCGGTGAAGCTCGGGCTTTACCCAATTGGTGGAGCAGTATCGGAAATTCTTCAACGAATCGTGCGGCGCGCGAAGCGTCAGGGGCAAAGGATGTCACAGAGTCTAACGGTGACTTCGTCTCGGCCTCCTCCCTCGATAGAGGCGGCTGGTCACCCACCGTACCTAGACCTCCTCGGCGATTCCGACCGATGGGTCATGAAGGAAGAAGGTTGTTTGAACAACGACCTCTTTCCCTAGCCAAGGAGAGCACTGCTTGGCGGATGATCTCCGTCATCATCCGAACTATGCTAATGGTCAAAGACGTCATGATAACGTCTGTATTGGATCGGGACGACGAGCCTCGGCGTTCAAATAGAAGAAACCGATCTCCTCATCGATCATAATCGGCACCTTTTCCAAGAAGGCGCTATGAATCGATTCTGAGTTGTCGAGCTTTTCTGCGGGGCTCCAAGTCAGCATGCGTTGGCATAATGGGTTCCGACACGCCAACATGGATAAATTCGATGGATCTCAAAATCCATTAGAGTTTCTCGAGATATATACCACCGCCATCGAGTGGCGGTGGTGATCAAAATGTGATGGCTAATTATTTGCCCACGGTTCCGGAAGGATCGCGGCCTTGGTTGCTTAACCAACCGGTCGGATCTATTTATACTTCGGAACAACTCTGCGATCTATTGATTGTGAATTTCCAGGGTACGTACGATCGCCCTGGAAAGGAGGATGATCTCCATCGAACTCGGCAAGAACCAAAGGAAACTCTTCGTCAGTACATCAAGAGGTTCAGCCAGGTTCGAAATTCTATTCCAGAGATTGCAGAATCTTCTGTGATTCAGGCATTCAAGGCAGGTTTAAGGAATCGGCGGTTTACGGAGGACATTGCTATGAATCCTCCACGAACAACCGCCAACTCTTTGACATGGTGATAAGTATCTTGCCGCTAGTGAGGCGGTTGAATGGAATGAAGCCATTGATCGAAAAGATAAAATCCCACAACCTGGCATTGAGAAGTCAGAAAAGAATCCCAAGAAGGTTTCCAAGAAGAAGAAGCACCGCAAAATGGGCACCAAGGAAGTCCTAGCGGTTCCAGATAAACCGTTCAAGGGTAAGAAGGACTATACGGTCGGGTAAAGCCAAAGTTCCGACCGATAGCCATAATAAAGGTAAGAAGTGGTGTCCACTTCACCAACACGAGGGCATGACTTGCGCTGTCGTGTTTGGCAAAAGAAGTTGGAGGATTTCTATGCGGTAAAGGCCCACTTCCGCATAATCAGGAGTTGGGAAACAAGTTCCAAAAGGACAAGGATGGCGGCGAAGAGATGGAGTACCGGGAGCCTCGTGCCGCGGTCAATATGATCTTTGGAGGATCTTCTTCATACGACTCACGCCGTCATCCGAAAGCCATGGGCGAGAGGTCAACCTATCGGAACCTTCGATCATCGCCAAACCATCAAGGTGGTCGACATCTGTGATCTCCTTGATAGAAGAAGATTGCCTCGTCTCATCAACTCGTAGGGTAGGTTCCTATTATCATAGAGCCTACTATTAATAATTGCAAAGTCAATCGAGTTTTGATAGGCGGTGGTAGCTCTTTAAATATTTTATTTTGGAGCTTTAGAAGATATGCGGGTTCCTAGATCAAAGGTAAAACCGTGAAATCGCCTTTCATGGCATAGTTCACGGTTCTACCGCCAAACCGATAGGACAAGTATCCTTACAGGTTACGTTGGAAGCCCCGATAACTTCGAGCGTAAAAGATTTCATTTGACGTGGTTGATTTGAAACCGCATATAATGGAATTCTTGGTCGTCCGGCATTAGCAAAATTCTTGATAGCCACGCACTACGGGTATCAAAGTTTGAAAATGCCAGGACCAAAAGGTGTGATCATGGTTCGTAGAGATCGCAAAATGGCATACGCATGTGATCGAAGGTCTTTAGAACTGGTCGATGAGTTACCGATCAGAAATTCTGACTCATCATCTGTGCAGGTCAAGCACTCCAGACCCAAGATAACGCCCAAACCGTCCGACCAGACCAAAGAGGTTCCACTCGACAAAGCGCTCCTTGAGAGCGCCATGTCAAGCAATCTTGATGGATCCTCACCAAAGGTCTTGATCGGGCGGGACTCATCCTAAATAGGAAGAGTCGCTCGTCTCCTTCCTCCGAGCAAACAAGGATGTATTCGCATGGCAAGCGTCCGACATGCCCGGAGTCCCGAGGGAGGTGATCGAGCACAGGCTAGCGCTCCAGCCTGATAAAAATCCGGTCAGCGAAGCTCGGGCGTTTCGCACCCGGCCGGAAGGGCGCCATCGATCGAGATTGACAAGCTCTTAAAGGTTTGGATTCATTCGTGAAGTACATCACCCTCAATGGCTCGCTAATCCTGTAATAGTTAGGAAGAGTAATGGGAAATGGAGGATGTGTATAGACTTCACAGATCTTAATAAAGCTTGTCCGAAGGATGATTTTCCCCTTCCTCGCATTGATCAACTTGTAGACTCTACCTCCAAGTGCGAGTTATTAAGTTTTTAGATGCTTACTCGAGGTACCACCAGTTAGTATGAGTAAAGAAGATGAAGAAAACTTTCTTCATCACTCCATTTGGCACTTCTTGTTATGTAAAAATGCCATTTGGTCTCAAAATTTGGTGCAACTTTTCAAAGATTAATGCAGAAACCTTCAGCCCATAAATAGGTCAAAATTTGGAAGCCTACGTTGATGACTTGGTAGTGAAAAGTGTCAACTCCGGTGACCATATGCTTGACCTTAAAGAGACTTTCAATAACTTAAGAAGACATAACCTCAAGTTGAATCCGGAGAAGTGTGTGTTCGGGGTTTCCGCTGGAAAGCTGCTCGGTTTCCTAGTTTCGGCTAGAGGTATCGAAGCAAACCCGGCGAAGATATCGGCCATCCATTAGATGCGCCCCCCGACCACGAAGAAGAAGTCGAAACTAACGGTTGTATGGCGGCGCTAAGTCGTTTCATAGCGAGTTAGGGAAAAGGGACTACCTTTCTTCAAACTTCTTCGAAACATGGAAGTTTCAGTGGACGACAGGCGAATGATGCCTTTGAAAAGTTCAAAGAGTACCTTCACAGTACCGGTCTTAGTTTCTCCAAGACCGGAAACATCGATTGATTTACGTGGTCGCAACGCCACAAGTCGTCAGTGAGTGTCTTGGTCGTAGAACGTGAAATCCAACGACCGATGTATTACGTGCGAAGTCTTACATGGGCCAAAGGAAAGATACCCACAGTCTGAAGTTGCTTTATAGTCTCCTTATGGCTCCAAGGAAACTAAGGCATTACTTTTAGGCCCACAAAGTGGTCACCGCCTCTTGGATATCCCTTAGGTCAAGTCCTTGGAAATAGGGAATCGTCAGGACGAATAGCAAAATGGGCGGTGGAACTAGGGACGTTCGACCTCCATTTCATCTCACGAACAGCCATAAAGTCTCAGGCAATAGCAGAATTCATTGCAGGAGTGGACAAACCTGAATCTAAGCAAGGACACGAGTACGAGCACCACGACGAGTAGACAATGTACTTTGACGGTTCCTTAATGCTTAAAGGATCGAAATGGAGTCGTCTTGATATCCCCTACCGCGAACACATCAAGTATGCCGTCGGTTTAACTTTCTGCTACAAACAATGTGGCGATCACGAAGGTTTGTTTGGCGAACTTGAGCGCTCGTTCGCTCGAGATTCGCAAATTGCTAGTGAAAGGCGATTCTCAACTAGTAGCGAATCAAGTAGGAAAGAGTACCAATGCTCGAGTACCAAGATGTCTTCCTATCTCGCGGAATGCGGAAATTCGAAAAGCACTTCTTTGGTTTCCGGATCCAACATATTCCTAGAAAGGAGAACTTTCTAGCGGTCGATTAGCACGGATGGCCTCTACTAGGTCAACCGTCCCACGGAGTTTTTCTCGAGCAACTCGATTCGCCCTCGGTAGTCGAGCATTCCGAGAACATCGATAGTTTACATCGAGTCAATCCTATTGACTCGATAACTTAGATGCTCCACGGATCGGTGACGATCAAGGTAGAGATCGGATGACATCGATCTACAATTATCTTCAACATGACCTAATTCACGAAGATGATGTAGAGGCCGATCGTATATACGAAAGGCCAAATCATACACTCTAATCGAGCGTACCTTGTATAAGCGAGGATCTCATGGAGTGTTGATGAGATGCATATCTCAATCGGTGGCATTAGGTTGCTAACAGAAATTCATGAAGGAGTCATGGAGCACATCATTCCTCTGTAACCTTGGTCGGTAAAGCCTTGAGCAAGGATACTCTTCGCCAGCGCCCTTCATGATGCAAAAGAGCTCGTGACGAAGTGCGTACAATGTCGGTTTCATAGCCGCAAGTACATCACCAAGCACAAGCTTTGCAAACAATCCCTCTTTCTTGGCCTTTTGCAACCTAGGGACTAGACATTCTGGGACCATTCCCAAGAGCACCGGGGCTTGAATTCTGTTTGTCATGATTGACACATTCACAAAATGGATTGAAGCCGAGCGGTTGTAAAAGTTACAAGCCAAAGCGCTAAGAGGTTCATAACAAAAAACGTGATTACACGATTTGGTGTACCCAGTCGTATCATCACGGACAATGGTACTGTAACATCCCAGAAAGGGATTTGTGTTTCAAATGTAAGAAAATACGAAGAAATTAAAACTTTTCTTGCATTTTGAAACCCCTGGTCATTTTGGTAATTCTTTTAAAAGAATTATGGAAAATCAAAATCCAATCTCCATTTGACTCAATCAAAACCTCCTTGACATGGAGCTTGTGCCAAACCCTTGGAGATATTACTCCACGAGTTCTAGGGAGGCTTGGCAACACCTCTGAATTATCTCATGATTTTTAGCAATTATTTGATAATTTGTGGAGGCGAGTCAAAGCTTGGTCAAACCATAGCTTTCACCTTCTGGAATTTCTGGAGGAAAATTCAGTACATCAAAGTCTCTGGAAATTTTATGTGAGGTCCTCTCTGCTGTCGCAATCTCGATTAAAATTTTGTAATTTTGGAGCTTGCTTGCTTTGCCTTAAATAGTTCCTCAAAATCGCTTATTCAAGTTCAAACCCTAAGCTGGTTTACACTATTAGTAGAGTTCGAATCGGACTCGGGCTCGAGCCACTTGACTCAGTCCGATCCACTAGCCGTGCCAACTCGGTCGTTGGGCGCTAGGGTCGTGGCCGTTGGATCGGTATCGCACGGTCTTGACCGGCCCGAGCGAATGGAGTCGTTAAACCGCCCGATCGACTCGGTAGTTGGATCGGCATCGAGCGGTCTTGACGGCCGACCAACGCTGGGATCGTTTCAATTCGCGATCCGGCCCGGCTTCGATTTCAATCCGCGACCACCGAAGTCGTCTCCTTCCTCTGTCCGCGTGAGCCACTGCCATGGCGTCGCAGAGGAGAAAAAAGGTGGCGTCGCGATCCACTCTATGTCCACCTTTAAACGGCTAGCTCTGAGCGCATTAAATGCCTGTCGCGCTCATCCCTAAGAGGGCCATGACTCAACTGCTCCCATCGCTCTCAAGTGCTCTCATGGCAGTATTGACCCGACCGAAAAAACCGGCGCTTGCTACGCCATTGCTCTATTTAAACTCCATTGCTTCACCCTTGGCTTCTTTTAGCACTTCCGCAACTCCAGTTAGCACTCACCAGCTTGCTCGAGCTGCAGTTCCTCGCAATCTCCTCGACCGCCATTGTTGAGTGTGGAGCTTACGGTGGAGGCGGTGCAGCGGGGGTTTTCTTCTTCAAGTCTTCGCCCCCTCTGCTCCCCCTTTTACTCTTTGGAGCTTAACTCTCGCTCGGTTTGGTTCTCTCTGTGCCCAGGTCGCTGTGGCCTAGCGAGAACCTTACCACCGCCGTTGGATACTGTCATGGAGCCACTCCGTGGGTCTCTGGTCGTTCTTCAGCTCAGGTGAGTTCGTATTGCCCTGTAGGAGCTTAGGTGTGTTTTCGTTTTTCCTTTTGGTATTGTTCATTCAGGAGTCCTCCCGAGCCATACCCACTCGGAACGATTTCTCGTTTTTCCTTAGGTGTGAGAAAGTTTGTTGTTGAGTCTTTGCGTTTTATTCGTTCTTATCGGTTGCTTTCCGATTTCTCGTTAGGATCCGAAGAGCACATTGACAATATTGTTGATCCTCAGCAGTATCTTGACCCGCAGCAAACAGGCAAGTAGTTTGATCATGTTAATCCCATTATTTTTCAAGTCTACTATATTGCTTTCAACTCGTATGTATGCATTGCTATTTTGTTGTTAAAATACGGTTAGTGTCCTATAGTTGCATAATCTGTAGGACTTGTTTATCCTCTACTACCATGAGCTTAGGTTATTGGCTGTGGTCGGAGTTCGATGGATGGACTCCGGTCACTTAGTAGCTTCCGACTTGAAATTGCTTAGAAATGCATAGATTCGGTAGTACTGGGCGATTATCGATTGTAGTCGATGATCTTGATCACAATACGTATTATGTCATTACGACCAGCACTTGTGCTTTGTTATTTTGTAAAGTCAAAATATGAAAATGGAAAACTAATTTGGACTTGGGCAAGTGGTCGGATGGTGGGTTATGGGGTTTGTGGATGTCTTGCCTAAGTCAACAAGGACCGAACATCTTGTTACACTAAACCAAGCATTTTTGCGTGCTAACCACGCGAGAGGGATATGGGACCTCTCTTGACTTAGTACTTTAGGCGTGGGTTATCTCAGAGTCGCGGGGAGGGGTTGTGTGTGTTGTGTGAAACATGATATGTGGTCGTGTTCTTGTGTTGGGTGTGCGGTGGTGGAGATTAGGGTAGGCTCTCCACCTCGAGGGCGTCGTAGTTGTCCAAAGCTTTACAGGAAGGGTAGTTGACCGAGGCTTTACGATGACTCAGGCACAACGTATGGGTTTCTATCCATACGGGCGGCTCGTGAATAATTCACAATATTGGAAGCGCCTCGTAAGACTTAGCCGTATGCATACCTTGAAGTGTGCTTAATAGCTTGGCAAAAGGCGATTCAGCGTGTGGAGTGCAGTGGTACACCCCTGCGAGGATAAAACTATTCGAATAGCCTCGTCCTAGGTTATGGACACGCTTGGGGAGGTCTTCCAAGAGTTAGACTACAACCTTTAAACTAAAATTTGACATGGGTGGTATGAATGGGTAATTCATGCTATTGTTGTGGTGACTAAGGGTTTAGTCACTTCGGGATTGTTGTTCTCTCTATCCTTTGTTATATTGTTGTCATTTGCGATTATTTGAATATTAAAAACTGATTTGTTAACTTGCTTTCAAATGTACTACATTATTGCAAATAAAGATTGCTTTGTGGTGAAAATGAAACATACAGCCTCCATTCAAAAAGCTTGCATGTAGCATATGTACAGGTCTGTTACTCTACACGTAAGTCTTGCGAGTACATTCAAAGTACTCACCCGGCTTTCTTTGGGCTCTTTATTCAGAGGAGGAAGGTGGGCCCCAAGGGCCTCACTTTTGTGAAATGTGCTGTGGATTCGACGACTAGCTTGGCGGTCCGGTCGGTTGCCTTGTGGGGTAAAGGCACACTGGTCGGCTCTTTTGTTTATAGCCATCTTATGGCACTTTTGCTTCCGCTGTTTACTTCTTTTGTCTATGTATGTATTTGGCTGGTCGGCCTCTCTTTTGTAATAACTATCTTCTATTTATGTTATCTTCTGGTTGTTGTTTTTGCTTCGGTTCTATGTGAATGAATGGAATTGATGCAAGAACTTTGTAAAGAGGTGTGTATACTGCATTTCTGGAAAGTATACATGTCTCGAGTCTCGGATTATCTGATTTGTGATGCTAGGGCCGAATGGACGGTTAAGCATTACAAGCCCGATAGACCGGGGTCTCACAGGGTTTTGGTATCAGAGCCATACTGACCGTAGTAACCCAAGTTTGGTCGTCTTTTTATGATATTTTGAAAAACCTTATTTTCAAAGTATCAAATGGTTTATGAAAGCTTAAGGAATTCTCAGATTTTATTCCTTACCTATCTTAGCTTTCTCCTCTTATCTTACTCTAATTTGAGTTTTGAAAATTGTTTTCCTCTCCTTTCTTCCAAAGATAGTTGTTGGATTTTGGGAACTGATGAGCTTGGCAAATTGAAGTGGTGGTTGCCCTCTACAAGGTTTTGAAGTTTCTGGAATGGATAAATTGCGACTAGAAGCTTGGATGCGAAACCTGGACAGCGATCTTTCAATTTCCGGACAGCAAGCTCAAAGGTTCCAAATGGGGTAAAGAATGAGAGGTTAATCGACTGAAACTCGTAGGAATAGGAGGGTAAGGTGTGATACTAGTTAGCTATGTATCTGACCCTATTTTCATTAATGGGACCTTGCTCTTTAGGGGTAATAGATCTTACCTGCTATTCTGATTTTTATCTTCTCAAGCAATTACTCGTTCATTCAATACGGGTTAGTTGCATTGGGGAGTTGAGCCTTGGTTTGGTAACCCTTGCTGTTTTTGGAGTCTTTTTATCAGCATGTTTAAGTTCATACACTTATTGTTTTTGGCTTTCGGTTAGGGTGATATTCCATTCCCCCAGTCGTTAGCTTTTCGCTTTCTTTTGGCTTTGATTTTGGGGTCTAGTTTTAACCAAAGTTTCTTGTAGCAGATGGCGGGGCCTTTTCATGGTGGCCAAGGCCCGATCGGTGGTCGGATGAGATCTTCCTCCTCTTCCACCATGGCGAGAGTCCTTCTTGAGATCGGCGCAACCGTGCAGGAGGAGGAGGGTTCTTACGGGCGTCATTCGCGCAACACTTCCGCCCTTCACCGGTGCTTGAGATCCGGGCAAGAGAGTGGACACCAGCCGCATGGGGGTCTTGCGGAGTTTCTTCGCACCCAACCCCCACGTTCTCGGTCCAGAGGACCCGCTTGACGCACGATTGGCCGTGCGGTTGGCGAAGCCGCATAGCGCAGCGATGCGAGCACGAGAAGGCGCTGTTAAGCTTTGCACCGGCTAGAGGTGCGGCTTTGTCTTAGTCGGAGAGCTTTCTGCCATGCGGCAGACGGTCACACCGTCACACGGAGGAGATTCCACCACGCCTTCCGTCAGTCATATTCCTTCCGGTCGATGAAATTTGAAGAAGGAGTTTTTGTCGCTTAGACAAGGGCGTCTCTCGATTCTGAGTACTGTCTGAGAGTTTAATCATTTGGCTCGTTATGCTCGGAAGAGGTGGCCACCGATGAGGCCAAACAAGAGAAGTTCAAGGATGGTTTATGCGAGGAGCTGCGGGACAAGCTATCGTCGTTGACTTCCACGATTTCCGAGCCTTGGTGGACAAGGCCATCGTCGTGAGCACTCGGGAGAGCACTTCCATAGCGTAAGTGGGAGGCCATAAGTCATGCAGGGCCGCTATGTCGCTTGGTCGATCTCGGGGTCGCGTCGTGACGGCACCCCAGGCCGTCGGCACTGTTCCTCGTCCCTTCGCAGGCCGTGCCCCAATCACGTGCACTGCAAGTCGCCAGGTGGCCCGCCAACCCAGTGCGAGTCACTGCCGCTGCAACCAAAAGGGGCATTATGCGAACCAATGCCCTAAGAAGGCAGAAGCGACCCCTCGTCCTAATGGAGGGCGCGGCAGGAGGTGGTTCTTCTCGGGACACGAAGATAGTCCACCGCTACCCAAGGCGTGGGTAGTGGTCGCGTCAACCTCATCTCGGCGAGAGGAGGCACGGAGGCACTGACGTCGTGTTGGGTACAAGAACTTCCTTACATTTTATGGGCTATCCGGACCCGACGATCGTGCGGCCGGTGAAACACCTTTCTTTTTAGTTTATGGGGCGAAGCTATGCTTCCTCGAATTAAAATTGGCTCTGCTTTCGCGATTGTTTTAACAGAGCAATCGGGAAGAACATCGACTTCGGCGACATCAATTTCCTTGAAGAACAGCGAAACCAAGCTTTGATCGTTCGGCAATCTACCCGACCAAGCCATGCGAAGGTACTACAATCGTAGGTGCAACCTCGCAACCTAGTTTGTAGGTGATCGGTTCTCGAAAAATTGAGAACCAAGCGGCGCAATAAACTCTCCCTAAATGGGAAGGTCCTTACACCGTGGTCGAAGTTACAGAGCCGGCTCGATCACGATTAGCCATGTCGGACGGCGGGGTTTTGTCAAATTCATGGAACATTGACCAATGCGTAAGTTCTTTGTTTAATTTCTTTCATTTCATTTCGTTTCATTTAGTTTAAATTCTTTTAAACATGATAATTAATTTGGAGTAGCGAGTGATGTTATTTATATGGCGTTGCCTAATCTGGTCATTGCGATTCGTATGCTCTGGATTATAAAGTGTATAGTTTATGTTTCAAAATTATGTTCTACTCTTGTTTGGTTACTGGTCGGGACACGGAAAACCTCCTAGTCGAAGTCTCTCCTTTTTCGCACGTGGTTCCGCCCACTGGAAGGAGCTTCCTAGCGACGGTCTTTTCCTACGATCCTCGCTGCCAGTCGGACTAAGAGCATGAGCACGTCTTGCGAAATGTATTTTATACCTTTATTTTCTAGCTAGGTTCATTCCGACCAGTATTGAGCATCGCATAGAAGTAAAACCACTTATGCCTTTTAACATATGTTTTTCATGTTTTTCCTCTTATCAAGTAGAATTCTTTATTTTTCGACCATATGTTGTCTTAGTAAAGTACTTGATCATTAAAACAGATTTACAACTAGCGAAACCTACAGTTCCGACCATAAAGGTTTCCTAGTATTACCACGATCGATTTTACCAATCGGTACATGCTTACAAGTAATGGTTGAGATTTGGATTTATATTCTTGGCCTCGGGTAGTACTATTATATAGTAAAGATCTTCTACTATATAACGATCGGGGCTAGGTAAGACATAAATTCACAAGTCGATAGGATAAATAAAAGAACTTTTTCCATTTTTATAAGAGAAAGGTAAGTCTTTACATTGTATGCATTGTTTTTCTTGCATGCTAAACTACTAGAGAATGCCTAAGCTAACTCTTGCTAGATGGAGATCAGACTTCCATCTCTTCTGCGACCTTTTAGCCTAGAGGTTTCATCTCTCGCGAGGATCTGATTTGCCTCTGTGGGTAGCGGTTGAAATCCTCTTCGATGGCTTGAAGGTTAGTTGATGGGTGGAAGCTTTGGCTTTGCCAAAGCAAGGCCGACTCCACGGGCAATAGACTCCTTAGCGGAGTGGGCATAGTTCTCCTAGTAGTCTTGAGCAAAACCTTGAGCTCTTCCAACAAAGTGCCTAGGAAGTTGACCTTTTCTATTGGGTCACTCAAGGAGGGCAAGCTTGATCCAGCGCCCATGTCAAAGAGCATTTTGTTTAGCGAGGTGATTTTCTCATCAAACTAAGCACGAGAGTCGCCCCTTGTCTTGCTCAAATTCGAGCTTTCTTCACTCTGGTCAATGCTTGTTTTTGTCTGCATAGACAAAGCAAGTATTAAGTAAAAGATTGGAAGACATACTAAGTCATGACTACGACTAGTTACCTTCCTCTCTCTTCTTGGAATCATCCGAAGCTTTTTATTCTTGGTCGTCAAGACTTCGATCGTAGGTTCTTAGCAGAAGTTCTTCTTCAAGCTTTATTCTTACGGCATTTTATTAAAGCATCTTCTTTTATTTTCTCTAAGTCTATCAAAAGAATTCTTGATAAGGAGAATAAATAAAGGAAAGTCTTAATGAGAAAGAAGAGGAACTCTTACTCTCTATCTCGAGTGTTTTTCCTCTAATATCCTAACTCGCTTTCGGTTAGTCCTCCGTAAGTAGCGAGGTTTTCGATCATATCTTTGCATAAGTAGCATTTCTTCCATAAACCTTCTTGTGAACTTGAGAAAGGTTATGGAGAGGATTGAAGACACTTACGAATTACGATATCATTGTAATCGGTACAAATTTTATCGGGCTTCGCTGCGTCGAGCGATCAGATATTCTTCCCAATAATCATCAAGTTCCTTACTCGCGGCAAATCGAGTTGAGAAAGGAAACTTGTTAGTTTTGAGGATGACCTTGAGTCTTGGAACCCATGGAAGATCGTGATGGTCTCTACCTCAGATTCTTGGCATAGTTACTACTACGGGATCTAGCTCGGTTTCAGGCGAGAAGTTGGCTCGAGGGCTCCTCAGACCACATCATCCTCAAGATGTCCCACGAGGAAGACAATGGCGGGACCACCTCCGATCGCTGACTGTTGAATGCGGTCGGGCGACGAGCTTACTGATTAATGATCTGCACGAGAAAGCAGAAAGTTCAATTCTACTTGGAATATCTGAGGTATGTTTTTCATATAAAAATTGTACATACGGTTTTTCTTAGTCTTGATCTTAAAGCGCGGCTTAAAATCCGTTGCTGTTTTCTTTTCTTTCCAATTGTTCCACAGGTTCCGGCCGGTAGGTTCAGTGTATTCTCTACACTCTGGATCGAGAAAGTGTAGTTTCACTGGGTCTCGGGAACATTGTTGTCTCATAGACAACTAGACGAGACTCGATGATTGCCGCTGTATTAACAAACAAAGTTAATCGGTGAAGAATATACTTCATCTTCCAAGGTTATTTCTTTTAGTTGCTTACCTCAGCGTGACCGCTGCCCTCAGCGATCACAAGGCTGGTCGGATAATCAATAGGCTCACATGTCTCCGTAGCCTCGTTGATCTTGAGTCCGACCAACAACACATAAAGAGGATTAAAACTGATCGAAAATAACTGGAAAGGTGAAAAGAAGTTATACGCTTACCCTAAGTCTTTCAGTCCTCTCCTCGGCACCAGCAAGTGCTAGGATTAAGGGAAAGCTAGCCTTGTCATCAGGTTCGCCAGCACAGATCATTTTGATCCTATTTCTGACGTCCTTAGAAGACAAGACTACAATTACAAATGAAAGAACTTAGTTTTGCGAAAATGATCAACTCGCAAAATAATCTGCGGTCGGGATTTTACAAAAATTACGGATCGAGAATCCTGGTAGCATCGTCGCCACCATGAACGAGCATCGAGCGTGCCTGGTCTTTAAAGGACTAATCCTCTAATGGAAAAGTCCCTTACAACGCGTGCGGGAGGTTAAACCTCGACACTCAAGAGATGGATAGCCTCGACCCATCTCCCAACTTCCCCTCCTTCTTTGAGGAGGAGCATGTATGAGTTCTCGAGCCTTCTTACCGTATGTCTGGTAGTCTTCTCGCGTAACCTTCATGTAGAACCGACTTTTCTTCCATGACGACCAAGAAGACTTGAGTACATACGAATGTACTCGTCGACCTTGCTGCCGTCATGAAGCCTTAGGTACATTCCTAGGGGTGCTTTGGTCGTTTTCTTCGTGTTAAGCCATCCGATAGTAGTACTTGAATCCCCAAGTATGCTTGCGAGGTAGAACAAAGATGCTTAGGTTTGCAATGGCGTTGGGAGCAAGGTTGATCAACTCAACCTCATAAGACTCGGCCTTGAGAAAGAAAAGAATGTCTTTGGAAGCTTGAGCCCGCACTCAACGTCTGCGAGGAACACCGGGATTTCTCCTCCTCGCCGCTTAGGCGATCTCTCCAAAAGCCGATCTCCAAGAAATCAAACTCTGTCGGGTAGCAACCCAACCCTCTCCAAACTCTCAATCTTCTCGCTCGGATCGGAGATCGACCAGGTTCTGCGATGAGGTCCGACATGATGCTTTCCTTTTTGGGTGAAGAACTCAAGGAAGATTTTCTTGGAGATAGAGGCGTAAAGGTTTAAAGCACTCGGTAGGGTCGTTTTATAGACATTTTCATGTGAGCTCTTGAGAAGTCCAGCGGCAAATACCTTTTGCCTCGGCGGATGAAAGGCTTTCCTTTTTCCAGCGGTTTCTCAACTTTAAAATGAATCTGAGACCGCCTCGAGTCTCACGGCATTTAATGAGAGGTGCATTCGATATGATTGCATCGGAGAACGTGTCCGCACGACCAACATTCATTTAAAAGTTGGGGCTAGTGTTGAGGATTAAAATATTGATATATTATCTTAATATATGATAAAGACCATACGTCTTACGTGGTCGTAACTTCTAAGACCACCGACCTAGCGGTCGTAGGTATTACGGAAGTTATATAATAAATACCTCAGTGGACGAAGTTCCAAACCTAGTCCACGACCGGTAAGTACTAAATAAAGCTATGAGCAGCGCGTCTAGGTCGAGTCTCAGACCACGCCACTCACTATGTGATGAATGAACCACGTGTTTCATATTCCACATAATACAACACTATTACGGTGATGATTTAACATCTCTGAATCATTAACTAGAGCGATTGGCGTTTTCACCAACCGCCTTCACGATTAGTGGAACAGCCAAACTACCGTCTCTTCCCGACAGGTAGCGTCGCTCCCCCAATGGATGTCTCTTCATGGGATAACTGCCACCGCTTCATCAGCTATTTAAGGAGGGTCATGGAAGGACGGACAGAGACAGAGGACACGGGGTACAGAATAGACAGCACAAGCAAAAGACATCAAGCAAGATATAGCAAAGTGTTGTGTTTTTAGATACTCCTAGTGTTTGTAATTGTGAGTTCATAGCAATAAAGAGCAAGTTAGATCCACTCCCAGAAGTCACGCACATTTTTCCTCTTTTCATTTATATATTCATAAGATCGGCGATTTGATCGTCGACACACACCCCTTTACAAAATTCATGCATCAATTCCATTCATTCACATAGAACCGAAGTACAGCAACAAATCAGAAGTTAAAATAAGTAAAGGATAGTTATTACAAAAGAGTGGCCGACCGGCCAAATACATATAAATACAAAAATTATCAGCGGAAGCAAAAGTGTCATAAGATGGCCATAAACAAAACAGCCAATCAGTGTGCCTTTAACCCACAAGGCAACCGACCGGACCGCCAAGCTAGTCGTCGAACCCGCAGCATATTTCACAAAAGTGAGGCCCTTAGGGCTCACCTTCCTCCTCTGCAACAAATAGTTAAGCAAAGCAAATGAGTACTGACGAGGATATGATAATCCTCATTTTATCTTTTATCTATAATTTCTTATTAGGGGTAAATATGATGTCACGTAGTCCCCAGAAGTACCCCTTATATTTAAAAGGGGTAGGCCTACCAAGTGATTGTAAGTTCTCCTACAATCACCCCCGTAGTCGTAAGTCTTACCACGACTATGTCATGGTCGTAAGTTCTTCTACGACCACTACGATAAATAAGTCCTTATACTACCATTACCTAGTCGTAAGTGCTTCTACGACTATTGTCCAGTCGTAAGTTATGCTACGACATGTACCTAGTCCTAAGTTCTTCTACGACTATTATCCAGTCGTAAGTTCTACTACGACTTGTACCTAGTCGTAAGTCCTACTACGACCAAGTCAACCACGACCACCTTATAATCAATAAGACCTACAAGCGAGTGGGTCCAATTGATTAAGGAATCTGACGGTTCACACACACTATTATTAAGGCGTAGTAATAGTGCTTAATACCATTACCTCCGAAAGATAAGCGCCTAGCGGCGTGAAGGAGCCACTCGCGGTAACTATTGCCATCATCGCCCATTCTTGCGGCAATTAGGCGCCTCTTCGCGGGACAAAAGCAGCTACTCCTTCACGACTATATAAAGACATCAATTAGAGCGAAGGAGAGGCCAATCGAGGACAATCAAGGAGAAAGACAAATCGCATTCTTTGTAATAGTCTTAGTTTCTTGCTTGATTATCGATATCTGATCAATACCACACAGGAGTAGGGTTGTTATTCTCCGGAGAAGGCTGAACACAATATAAAAATCCGTGTCAATCGCTCTGCGTGATTTCATCTCTAGAGACCCCGAATCAAACAATCTTTACGTAAGATCGGTTCTAAAACACCGACAGTTGGCGCCGACCGTGGGGAGCTTTCGGTAATTTCTTGTCAACATACTCTCTTTTTGCAAATCTCATGCACTCATGGTAGGGGAATGGAATGAGGAGAACTGGTTTGACTTGGCGGTTCTGTGAGCGTCGACATGGATGCGGTTTCAACTACGAGCCGAGTAGTGCATCCTCTGATGGTGATGTCGCCTCCGGAGATCATTCTCCAGGAAACCATCACATCGATGGAGTTGAGGAGGGATCCTTATCCCCCACAACGATACGTCCAACAGAGGAGCCAATTCCCTCAAAGGACAAGGGTCAATCCGACTAGGACCGCACCCAGAAGGACTCACAACACGACGAGAGTTTTTCCTCCAAGTGTTCAAGTCTCCCTAAGGCAGTCCGACTGGTGAGACAAGTTCTAAGAGCCACCATTCGGGACTCCACCAACATCGGTGATCCTCTCTCTCGGGATAACTCGGAGGAGTGGGATCAAGCATGCTTTCACCCAGAATTCGACCGTCTCTCCATGAGATCTCATTTGCGGACGGAGAGCGATTATAACGAGTTCCCCTACGGGTTACTCCAAGTCGCGGATGGTGTCTCTCGAGTACTCCTCAAGCGGGAGGCCTCGGCGCAAGTGAGAATCATCAACGGAGGTCTTCGTCATTCCCTCGGATCGAGGTCGACCTTATGGAGGCCGAGATAAGAACACTCCCGAAGATCACGCCTGCGCTTGTGATAATGGCAAGGGCATCACCGATGGTGCGGGACCAATACTCACGATGGCGAGAAATCCTCGACATTCTCGCACTCCATGAGAAGGCCTCAAGATCTAATGAGGAGAATTTTGAGGTTATCCAAGCGGAGGAAGATTGCGGCCAGAAGAATCTCGCTGGGCGCATCCAATATCGATCGAAGGAGGTGCAAGAACTCGGGACATCAAAGACTTGCTCGAAAATCCCACTCAAGAGCTTGCTCGAGCGCCAGATCGATCTCTTATTTGAAGTTGCGCAAAGGCTTGAGCGTGATGACGGTCGAAACACCTCGTCGACATCATTGGTGGTAATAGCAATGCGACTTCCTCACTACGATCAATCAAACATTTCACCACGTGAAATCGACCACGACCGCCATAAGTCGCATCGATCTCCTACTCGAAATATATTTCGATTGATGATGATCAAAGCCCCTCGGAGGTGATCATTCACCACTTCGACAAGGAAATCCGCGCGGATGGAGTGCGAGTATTCCCCTCGTAGAATCGAGACCTACTACAGGACCAAGTCGACTGTTACTGGGTATCGTCGTAATCTGATCACTGGTGACATTAACCCTTCTTTCTGCAAAGAAGGCGTCAAGTTATTATTAGGATCTGGGGCATTTCGCGACCTTGAGCATTCGGCCACGCCACCTCATTTTCGACCCGTGAACATGGAGAATTTGATGGATCTCAAAATCCCATCAATTTCTTCAAATCTATACAACAGTTGTCCGAAAGCGGAGGAGGAGAGCATGTAATGGCAAATTACCTTCAGAAGCGTGCTTGAAGGATCCGCTCGATCGTGGTTATTAAACCAACCACTCGAGTCGATCTACTCTTGGCAACACCTCTGCGACCTTCTCTTCAGAATTTCAAGGCATACTACAGCCCTAGAAAGGAAGGCGACTTGCAACCGGATAAAGCAGAACAACAACGAGACTTTGCGTCAATTCATCAAGCGCTTTAGTCGGGTTAGTAATTCAATTTCGAATTTCGATTCATCGTTATCGGGGCTTTTAAGCAAGGAGTCCGTAGTAGAAGGATAACGAGAGGATATTGCTTTGAATCCTCCCAACATTTGTTCTTTGAGCTCTTGAGATGGCTGATCGATGCGCATTTGCTTACGAGCGGTCGAGTGGAACAACACTATCGATCGAGAAACAAATACTCTCGAGAGCGGTGAAGTTGGTGGAAAAAGGACAAGAATGCAAAGAAGTCCAAGAATAAGATAAAGGGTCAAAAACCACAAACCAGTTGTTTCAAGGAGGTCTTGGTATGAAGATAAAGAGCCACGAACCACCAAGTCGTACTCGATCAAGGCAAAGGTAAAGCATACGATCGAAAGAGCGACAAACCAAGGTGGTGTCCTTTTCATAAAAAGGAAGGACACGACCTCCAAGAATCGCCGAGTTTTCCAAAGAAAGCTCGAGGACTACTACAACAAGAAGAACCACTCCCACTCTCGGCGGTAGGGAATACGAGTGGCCAAAAGTCGTCGGATGATGAAGAGATGTCGTTCCAAGATCCGCAACATACTGTTAAGCACATCTACGGAGGATCATCGACATACGAGTCAAAACGACAACTCAAAGCTGCCGGACGAGAGGTAAACTCTATAGATGCTCCTCTTGTCAATAATTTACCGAAGTGGTCGGAAGTTACCATTTCTTTTGAGAAGGGTGACTGCCCTATCACTTCGAATCGATCAGGTCGATATCCGATTGTGGTCGAACCCACCATCAACAACTGTCGGGTCAATCGAGTTTTGGTTGATGGTGGCAGTTCCTTGAACATAATGTTTACAAATGCCCTGGACGAGATGCAAGTACCCAGGACAAAGATAAGATCGGTACGATACTCTTTTCATGGAATTGTACCGGGGTCTTCGGCCAAACCCATTGGCCAAGTTTCTCTTCCTTTAACATTTGGTTCACCAAGTAATTTCAGGACAGAGAAAATCTCCTTTGATGTGGTCGATTCGATCTGACATATAACGCCATACTCGGATGACCACTTTGGCAAAATTCTTAATGGCTACTCATTATGGGTATCAATGTCTTAAGATGCGAGTCCCAAAGTGATCACAATTCATTGTGACAAGAAGATGGCGTAAAGCTGCGACCGTCGATCCCTCGAGATGGTTGGTCAAATACCAACTCGAGGCGAAATCGACCTTCGACTAGCAAGTCGAAGCCTAAAAACACACAAAAGCCAAGCGACCAAGTCAAAGAGGTTCCTCACGACTGAGAGAAACCCTCTCGAGGCTATTCGCATCGGGAGACTTCACCCCAAATAGGAAGACACCCTCATCACCTTCCTCCGAGCTAACGAGATGTCTTGGCGTGGCAAGCATCAGAACATGCCGAGTCCCTGGGAGGTGATCGAGCATGGGCTAGCTTACGACTGATAAAGTACCCAGTAAACAAAATTACGGAGATTTGCCCCGATCGACGAGATGCTATTAAATCGAAATTGGATAAGCTACTTGCAGGCTTTATAAGAGAAGTCAACCACCCAGTGGTTGGCTAACCTATAATGGTCAAAAAGTCAAGCGGCAAATGGCGTATGCGTGACTTCAGCGATCTTAATAAAGCTTGTCCAAAAGATGATTTCCTTTACCTCGTGATCGATCGGTGGTTGATTCTCTGCGGGTTGTGAAATATTAAGTTTTTAGATGCATATTCGGATACCACGGATCAATATGTGTCTAAGCGATGAAGAAAAGACCGCATTCATTACACCATTTGGTACCTTTTGCTATGTCAAAATGCCATTTGGTCTAACGAATGCGGTGCTTCTTTTCAGCGCTTGATGCAATCAACTTTTTCATCTCAATTAGGCGAAATCTGGAAGCCTATGTTGATGATCTAGTCGTAAAGCATTAAGAAATTTAATCATATCAGCGACCTACAAGAAACATTCGACAACCTCGGAAAGCACCGCTTAAAACTTAATCCCGAGAAGTGTGTGTTTGGAATTTCTTGAGGAAAGTTGCTTGGATTCCTAGTATCGAGCGAGGAATTGAAGCAAATCTGAGAAAATAAAACCATCCTCCGATCGCCCTCAGAGCCACAAAAAAGTCCGAAAACTCAATGGGTGCATGGCGGCTTTAAGTCGTTTCATCGCCACGACAAGGAGAAAAAGGACTACCTTTCTTTAAACTTCTCGGAGACATGAAGGTTTTGAGTGGTCGAGCGAGGCAAGCGCTTTCGAGGATGTCAAGAGGTACCTTTGAGTGCTCTGCTACGGTTTCTCCAAAACGGAAGAGGCGCTCTTAATTTACCTATTTGCCACGCCACGAGCGGCAAGCGCGATCTTGGTCGAACGTGAGCGTGGCATACACGACCGTTTACTCGTCGGCCAGTTTTACACGCCTAAGGGCGTTACTCCTCGGTCGAAACTTCTATATGCCCTCCTCATGTCTTGAGAAGCTCATGCATTATTTTCAGGTGCACAAAATAGGCATGCTGCAGAGTTTCCTTTGGGAGCGATCCTCCATAATAAGAAAGCAATGGGACGTATGGCAAAATGGTCGATCGAACTTGGGAGTTAGACCTCCATTTCGATGTCGACAGACCATAAAATCCCGATCTTGGCGGACTTTGTCGCCCGAATGGACAAATCCCGAACATCGGGATCCCGGTATCTGATTCCCGACGACCGATGGATGATGTACTGACGGGTCACTTACTTTAAGTGGCTCGAAATTTGGGAGTGGTCCTAGTATCTCCTCTCGGAGAAACCTTAAAGTATGCCATACAATTAAACTTCGAGGCCACTAACAACGTGGTAGAGTCGAAGGTTTGCTAGGCGGCATCACGAGCTGCGAAACACTCTCGATTCGTCGATTGCTCGTGAGAGGAGACTCTCAACTAGTCGTGAATCAAGTCGGGAAAGAGTATTAGTCTCTGTAACTCGACAATGTCTCGAGTTTATCGGAAGTAATGCAGCTAGAAAAGCATTTTTAGGTTTGAGATACAATTCATCCTCTCGAAGGATAATTTCCTCATGGACCAACTTGCTCGAATGGCTTCTTCCGATCTGCATTAAAAAGGAGTTTTCTTGGAGCAACTTCAAAGCCGTCTGGTTGAAGAACCGGAGACACCTCCTAATGAGATGGCCTCACTAGATTACGAGGATACATGGATGACTCCCATCTACGAGTATCTTCACAAGGGTTCCGTACACGAAGATGATCTTGAGGAAGATCGTTTATCCCGAAAGGCCAAAATGTATACTTTGGTCGAAGGAGTCCTCTACAAGCGAGGAACCCAAGGGATACTCATGCGATGCATTCCATAAGCGAAGAATAACACTCCTTCATGATATACGGTGGCATCACAGGGACGCATGCTTCCTCTGAGCGTTGGTGGTAAAGCCTTTCGACAGGTTTCTCTTGTCAATGACTCTGTCACGATGCTAAAGAGTGGTTAAAAGTGTGTCAATGCAGTTTCATGGTAGCAGATACACCAACCGCTCAAGCATTACAAACAATACCTCTTTCTTGGCCTTTTGCGACTGGGGTCTCGATATCCTAGGACCGTTTCCCAAAGCTCCGGGAGGTTTGAATTCCTTTTGTGGCTATTGACACATTCATAAAATGGATCGAAGCCAGACTCATGTATGCGGGATAACAGCGGAGGCAACAAAAGGTTCATGATGAGATATTAATTACGATTTGGAGTTAGAGTTGGATAATTCTGGACAATGGTAAACAATTTGCAAGTGCAAAATTTGAGAATTTTACGACGAGTTGGGTACCAAGTTATGTTATGCTTACATTGCACATCCCCAAAGCAGCGGAAGCGTCGAGCGTGCAAGCGGCCAAATAATGCGAGAATTAAACCCGAGTCTTGACCCCATTCGTTAGCGCTCGGGGCTTGGGTACAAGAATTACCTTCATGTATGGGCGCCGTGCGACCACTAGTCAGCGACAGGGAAAACACCTTTCTTTCTAGTGTTTGGGCGAAGCCATGCTTCCTCCGAGCTAAATTGCGGTCGACACGAGTTGAAACCTTCAACAACTCTAACCGAGGAACAACTTGAGCAGATGATATTAACCTACTCGAAGAAAGGAGAAACATGGCCTTAATCCGATCAAAGGTCTACCAACAAGCCTTACGCAGATACTACGATCGTAGGTCGGCCTCGCGACCTTCTTGTAGGTGACTTGGTGTTGAGGCTCGCCAATCCAAGTCTAATCGGATAAACTTTCTCCCAAGTGGGAAGGTCCTTACACGATGGGTCGAAGTCACTCGGCGAGTTTGGTCACGACTAGCAATGGAAGACAGACGGAGTTCTCTCAAATTCTTGGAACATCGACCCGATTCATTTAAATTCTATGTGTAACCAACCTCTCGAGCAATAAGAGTCGGTGTTCCTTCTACCTCTTTTGTCTTATTTTTGAGTAGTGCTTTTATAATCTTTCGACTATGATCCAAAAACACCAGTTTTCTTTACAACGGTCGAAAGGCAAGTAACATCATCTAGTCGAAGTCCTCCTCTCTCTACATGTGGTCCCGCCCACTAGAAGGAACTTCCTAGCATCGACTCGTTACTCACTTTTGTTGCCATCTGAGAGCTGGGTTCTATCTAGTCGAAATGTTCTCAAAACCAACTCTTCCCATCTTAGTTTATTTTTTGATGAATTTGAAAAATATTCTAAGTAGAGTGCACTTTCTTATATTTATTCAACCTCCTTTGGTGTACTCGTTTCGTTTTAAGCGGTGAAGGAAGAGATACACCTAGTCGAAGTCTTTCCTCTCTCGCACGTGGTCACTTGCACTAGAAGGAACTTCCTAGCATTGCTCGATCTCCCACTTTGCTCTTTGGAAAAGACTTATCGAGTCCACCAAAAAGGGCGAATGAATTATTAAAGTCCTCTAAGACGTTTGCTTAACTCAAGTTCTTTGTTCTTGGTTAGATTAAACTAGTCGAGAGATGGTAACATCACCTAGTAAAGCCTTTCCTCTGCGCGTGGTCACTGCCCACTAGAAGGAACTTCCTAGTGTCGGTCGTTTCTACTCTTTACGACCGATTGCTTGACAACCATAACAAAAACTATAAGTTAAACAAACCTCTCTATGTTTTCGAAACCCCATTTCACACACTATTTACTTAGATTGTCTAAACAAGCTAAGCAAATAGTCGGGGCTAGGATAAAGTTATTAATTTGACTTCAATTCTTAGTCTTTCATTAAATTATTATCTTTTGAGTTACTAACTACTCGACAAGATGATTTGCGAGAAACAAGATGGCCTAGGATAAAGTTATTAATTTAACTTGGTCCTTGGTTTTTCATTAATTAGTTATCTTCGGTTGCTAACCACTCGACAAGATGATTTGCGAAACAAGTTGGATCATATATTA